>SMSR01012378.1:155947-174469 GCA_019453355.1 Ceratina japonica
ATTTCTTAACACTTTGTTCTTATTTCGTCTGCCTGTTACGCGGTGCCCAAGGCACGTGGATCCATTTATGCAGCACGTGTCCTCTTAAGATTCTGCCGGAATTACAATGTCCCGGCGGCGCGGTGCGTCTCCTCCAGGTAGCTGGGGTCCGCACAAAAACGGGGGTTCTTAATTCAATCCCGAACCTTTAATATTTTGTGCCTACAATGATATAGGGTACGAAACCCGGGGTACGAAACGAGGGCCAGAGGGGGGAAGGGTGCGCCGAAAGTCGGAAAGTTAGAACGATTATACACCGCGGAGGTGAGAAGGGAACGGTACAAATCGTCGGATTTGGAATATCGGTTCGAGTTTAACTTTCTGGAAAATTTACCGAATGTCCGCGCACGATAAAACGGGGAGGAGAAGGGGGACTGGTGGCGGTGAACTATGTGGCGAGGCCACGATGAAATTTGGCCGCATTCGCACGGTCGTAAAACTCACTCTCTCTCTCTCTCTCTCTCTCTCTCCCTCTTGCTACAGGAGATAGATCAACCCCTGGGACGACGATTTCCATTTTCAACGCGGCGCCTGCGTCCTCGAGCTCTGCGCGGGCTACCAACCCTCTCTCTTTTCGATCTATCTCGCGTTTCTGTCTTTATTTCGCTCGGTCTCAATTTCCGTCCGTTCTTATCTCGCCCGCGAGAAAGAGAGAACCAGCCAGCCAGGCGTGCGCATCTACGCACTCCCGCACGCGGCCGCACATTTTTTTCTCCGTTCCCTCGATTTCAACCCCCTTTCTTTGACCCCATCGCTATACGAATCCTTCGCGAAGCGTTCGAATGCATTTTGTCCAGCTGATTTTTATAACATATAAGGGGATCGTCCATCCATACTCGACAGAGCAATCAGGAGGCTTTATTCTTCCTCTCAGAATTAATACATTTCACCTCTTTTACCATCTGTACGCAAACCCCGGCAATCTTTTTCTACTTTTCTTCCAATGGTTATTTCCTACCGTCTGTGCTTTCCATATAGCGTTTTTTTCAATCGGTATCGATGGCTGAGAGATCCAGCGGATCTCCGGAGGGAGCAGTCATTGTTTACGACCCCTCCGCAGCGCCTGCGTGGCTCGTCGATTTCATTTACCCTCTCCTCTCGTCGACGCGTTTCTTTTTAGCTATCGGTTGATCGTACAACGAGCAGGGGATCCTGACAGACCGTGTAATATTCCTCCTCGGCGGATGTACCGGCTCGACGATGTTCTCAAATTCTCTTCACGCCTAGAACGCATCGAACGATGCACGTATGAAGGTTTCGGGTATATAAATTTCTCTCATCGCCCCGTCATCGACCCGCGACTCTTCGCGTCTTAACGCGATAACGTGACGGCGCTTTCGCGCCGCGCGAATCATTGCCTCGTCTCGGTGTGCGCGCGTCGTCTGCGTCGCGTGTCCGTCGACGATTTTTCTTTCGCCCCTCGAACGGTCAACCATGGTTCCCGGTATCCGGAAGAGACGTGCTCGTTACCTCCGCCGCGGGCGCTTGCGCGCGCTCCCTCGCTCGCAATTTCTTTCCGATTCTATANATTCTCGTTACCTCCGCTGCGGGCGCTTGCGCGCGCTCCCTCGCTCGCAATTTCTTTCCGATTCTATACTTTCTTTTTCCCCAGTTTCTTTTGCTCTTTCTTCAGCCACTCCTCGGCGAGCGAGGCCCAGGGTTGGCACGCGCCGATGGCGGCACACGCAGGGGGCGAGCACGGCGAAGAGGGTGCAGCAGTCATTGCCTCTTTTCGACGTCTGCGCACATTCCGGCGTGCACGTCGATTTTCCTCTGGCCAACGAGTTTTCCCTTGCCCGTCCGCCGTACAGGCGGCTCCCACCCCTCGAGCCTGGCCAGAGCGAGCAGCGTCGGGGGTGGTTGTAGCAGCGGCGGGCAGCAGAGGGTGCACCGATTGGCGGCGGGAGCTCGCTCCGTCAGTTTAGTTACCGCACCACATAAAGGCATTGCGTTGTAGACACCGTTATACCCGCAACATTCTTACTATTTGCTTGTGTATCCTAATTTCTGACAACCCTTCAATTCGATAATACGTTCGTATCGTTGGTAAACTAGTACAGTCGTTCACGCCGTAAATCAAGACCTCCCATCATTTATTGCTTTCCTCCCGTCCTCACGTGTCACCGAGTTCTGTAAAGCCGAGGGTCGCGCGTGTCCACGCACAATTGGTCAGCGCAAAGGAAACAGCAACCGCAAGAGATACAGATATTCAATAAGCGAGACGTGTAGGAACTTTGTTTGGACCTAAGTACCAGTCTTACTTCTTTCACCGAGGACCTTATGACTTCGTTCGTCCCGATTACCCTCCCCGCAACCCTTCCGTTCTCTCTTCGGTCCTTGGGACGGTCCGCTCTTTGAATCGTTCGATCGGCGCGAATCATTTCTCGGCCTCGTTCGACGGTAAACGAGAAGAAACGAAAGAGGAACGGCTGACGACACGTCGCGGATGTAACACGGTGCGCGATTTAGTGAGCAAGATAACGTAAAAAGGCAGCGAGATTCATCGTCTGGAAGATCCTTTGACCTGCGGAAGAGAGCGAAAGAGGGAAACGCAAGGACGTGAAAGGGAGTGGGATAAAGGGAATAATAGTGTTGCCCGGTGGGTGCGAAAGGGAGAGAGAGACACTGGAGGGTGTGTTCCGAGGTTCTTTTCGTCCTTTTTTCGTTCCGACGAATCGAGTCAAGTGTCGTAAACTGTCGTGAAAAGTGCGAGGCACGTACGAGATTCGTCGCCGATTTTAAACATTCGCGTAACTATAGAGATATAAAACGGAGTAACGCACGAGATAACGATGGAATGAGAATCTAGCGATAATTAAAGAAAGCGGGATACGCTCCATTTAAAAGTAGTTGCAAAAAAAAAAATAATAACATTAACCCACCGTCGTTTCGTTCTACGCCCAGATATCTGCATCCTCCAACCACTGATTTTCATCGTTAACCGGTATGTTCATTTGTTTCTTTACTTTCGTTGCTTCTGTGATTTTGACGTTCGAATTATTATTATCATTCTATTATTATTGTTGTTATTATTACCGTTACGATTGCAAACATTGTTATCGATGTGTACCTGTCGATAGCTATGGTATGCATTTTGGTATGGCTCTGTCCACTGCCGACGATTACGATGTATACACACGTTTGCAACCCGTTTTTGCTGAAACATCCTTGACGCAGGACCGGTCGAAGGATCATTTCGGCAAACCATTACGTTCTTTCTTACACATCCGACCTGTTATCATCGCATTTTCTCTCGGCCAGTTACGTCCCTCGAAGCTTTAATTCATTTCGATCGATAAACACGTCCCTCGGGGTGAAAAATTGTTAACGNTACACACGTTTGCAACCCCTTTTTGCTGAAACATCCTTGACGCAGGACCGGTCGAAGGATCATTTCGGCAAACCATTACGTTCTTTCTTACACATCCGACCTGTTATCATCGCATTTTCTCTCGGCCAGTTACGTCCCTCGAAGCTTTAATTCATTTCGATCGATAAACACGTCCCTCGGGGTGAAAAATTGTTAACGTTTCGTATGGCCGCTGAGCGAGAAGTTTGGGCGTGGCAGTCGAAAGCAACCAGTGTGACCAGGAGAACGCGAACACGCAGCTTCCTCCCTCACGGTTCCTCGGCCGACCTGCCGACTCACGATTCTTCCTTTTCGCTTGCGAATAAGAGAGCCAATGAAACGAAACCGGGAACCGATAAAACAAGGAAAAGAGAGACGAGGGAGAATGATGAGAGGAAAACCGTCTCGATGTACTTTGAATGCTATGTTCGGTAACAAGACGATGACGGGAAACGGAGAGGGTGCGCGTGAAGGATCGGACAGATCCAGGATGGAGCAACTGGCACTGCGGGTCCTCGTCGAGGACAAGCAGGAAGTCTCGAGAGGGACGCTTCCGTTCGCGATGGCTTCGATCACAATGGTGCGTGAGAGGGATAAAGGAGTGTTAGATAGATTGTGACAATGAACGCGACCTTTTTTATAATCTCGCTTCCTTCGTTCGTTCCACCGGGTCACTCCGGTTCCGCGATACCGCGTCCCCTGTTAAGACGCGAGAGATACGAATTCAAGGCACGAGGTCCGAGCGGTTTTTCAGCTTTTTTATCAAAATTCTCGGCCGAGTATTTAAAGATTGTCCGAGGGTTGGGAGCTTGGTCGGTGGCTGGCGGAGCGATGTGGACACGAAGCGAAAGGAAGACAGAGTATCGGGGTGCGAGCAGGAGGGAGAGACCGGTTGGGGTAGCTCGTATTGATCGTTCCTGGGTCCATGTGACGCGCCTGCGTTTCGCCGTGGGGTAAAATCGTAGCAAGGGTAAACTACGGAAGGGAGAGTAGAACGGCGATGAGAGAGTAAGAGAGAGAAGGAGAGAGAGAGAGAGGGGCGAGGGAGGGAGAGAGAAGGACGGGAAGAGAGCCGTGCCGGGGTTCATATACCTCCGGGGCAACTGCAACGTTTCACCGTGCCACCGACCAATCAATGGAGCTCCTCTGTCTCGTCCTTTCTCTCTCATCCACCGCGTCCATCCAGTCGTAATTCTTTTTCTCTCGGTTCCGCGATTCTTCCTCGTCCGACGCGATTGCATCGCGCACACGTTAACCTCTCGAGATATACGATATACATACATATGCATCCGCGGTATTAACAGCGAGACGCCAGCTTCGACGAGTCTATACGTTCCCACCGACGCAGCGATCTATCGAAGCTCCGTTCGGATTTAAAGAGATTATGAACTCCGCTCGAAACAACACTTTCGAACGAACAACGCGCGCTCGTTTTGATAAAGGAGGAGGCGTCGAATGCGACTCCGGCATCGAGTTACGTTAAATGTACCGCTCAGATTTCACGGANCAGATTATCAACTCCGCTCGAAACAACGCGCGCTCGTTCTGATAAAGGAGAAGGCGTCGTGTGCGACTCCGGCATCGAGTTACGTTAAATGTACCGCTCAGATTTCACGGAACTCCAACAATGTTTCTTCTTTCAATGAAAATGTTTCACCGCGGCCGAAAACTGCACGGGTAATAGCCTCGGTTCTCTTTTCCTTCCACGAGCATTTGTTTACGTTACGTAATCACTCTTTGTGGACTTCGAGGATAGTCGCAGGGTTTCCCCGGTTACTCGGTGATACGATCATTGCCTCGCAAGAAAGAGGCGATCGCGGATCGGCCCGTACGATAGCGTGCAAGTGGAAGTAGGAGCGAAGAGGCAAGGGTGACACGCGACCACGCGGGGAAGACCGGATCGATCGATCGCACCTTAATTAGCGCAGCGATTACGTGCTCGCTTGATCGATTCGGCCTCCGTGTTTCCCCAAACGAGGCGGCGCGCCGGTTTCGGGACGAGAAATAGGTAGTAGACACTCATTAAAATCGTCGCAGATCCCTCCGCGCTGCCACCGACGACGGATCCAACCTCCGACCCCTCGGTATGCAAACGTGCATCCGTGCTCGAAATTATCTATACCAGCCTCGTAATTATTCACCCCCTTGGCAGATTTAAGTCGGTATTTGCGGAACTATTTTTACCCGCGTCTGGCGTTGTTCTTTTCGTCGATTCCGTCCGTTTCTTAGTCACGCCTCGATGGGATTTGTAGAAACTCCGATGGGCCCCGCAAATAGGATTCGTCGATGCGGTATCGACGGATCTCCCGGCCCCGGGGGTTCATCGACCCTGGAAAAAGTTGACGGATGAAATTATTACACCAGTGGCGTGGAGTTCTATATGCCCGTGCACACGGTATGGTCGTAACGACGCGCCGGATCGATGACTGACACGCACGGTGGGACCAAACCCCGAAAGCGTGGCTGGCTACCTACTACCTACCTTCGACAGCTGGATCTAGACGAAAGAAGGGGGTGTGTGCTCGGCTCACGTTTTGTCAAACAGCGAATGATTCACGATCTATAGTCCCTGCTCCTAGTCTTTTAGTATTTCAGTTTTTTAGTCTTCGTGGAATTGCCTCCGACGCCGCTGCACGGCTTCCTTTAATCTCTCGGAATCGTTTAGGATCTCCGTCAAATAGTTGCCCTCTTTCGACCGACGCGCTGAAACATCGTCGGTTCATCGACGCCAAGGCCGTCGGAGGCCGGTAAAACTTCTGTACATAATTCCAACGGTAAACGCGGTGACAACTTCCTGTCGCACCGCGTGGCCGGTTTTATGCCCGCCGATTATAATGGAACACGTTCGCATATGCGGCTACTTCGTGTCCCTATTTTTTTCTACATACCGTTCCGCATCTGTTGCAAGTCCCGCTGCCCTGGTCCCAGCTCGGCTCTCTCTTTTTTCTCATGCCGGCTAGACAATACCTTCCGCCCCGTTCTCTGTCTTTCGCTTATGTCGGCTCCGGTCATGCACGAGGACTGGCCGATCGTCCGGCTCGCAACGAAGGAAGTCAATCGAAAAGATCGTTTCCCCGATTATTAGGCCGTCGCTAATCGCGAGCGAAGCAGAAACTGTAATTCGATTGACGATTATTCACGCCTCGAATCCTCAGTTTTTTCTGCCGTCAGGTCTTTTTTAAAATGCGTGACGCGTATGTCCATTGGTTCCGGAAGCGAGTTTTCAAAAACATAGCCCGCCCGGTTATTGGCACGGTCGCACATGTTTCGTCAGCGACACATAATTTTGGCTCGGCGTCGTTTCGGGTGCCTCTCCCGATTCTCAAGTATGAACTCTGGTGTAAGGTCAGGGATGCAGCTTCTTCCATTCTCTCCCGCATTCATTCGCGACCGCATCCCAATTATTTATATACCAGAGGTGCACATCTCTTTGCGGGCATTTTTCTGCAGCCCCTTTCGCAGACGATTTTCATGGTCATTGGCAAATGGCCACCAAGTGCGGACGTGATTCATGATTTCGAGTTCACTGCTGGATCGAGTGCAGCCTGGGCAGGGGATAAAAGAATTCTTGTATCGACGCGATAGCGTAACCGGGACGGACGGCGGGGGTCAAAAACCGTGAAGGGGTGGTCATGATGCGAGGAGCGATGCAAGCGGGAGGCAGGATCGAAGGACGGGGGATGTTTTCTGCCTCGTAATCCCGGGGAGCCATATTGCAAACCCCTGCAGACGCTTCGAAAGGGAATAGCGAAAATTTTGCATCGCTGTCAACGAAATTGCGGACGGATGACGCAACGTGACGATTTTGCTTGTTCCTCCGAGGTTAGACGTCCGTCGAGGACTGAAATTCGTCGGGGGGATGAAAATTCGAAATCGGGAGGGTTGTTTACGGCAGGTACCGATTCGATCGGCAACGCGAGAGGCCACGGTTTATTTAAGAACGAGCGTACGTCTCTTATTAGTTCGATCGGCAACCCTTCGTGCGATTTGGGTTGATGGTCGGAGGCCGGGGCACGGGCAGCGGCAGGAATGGAACGAGGGGGGTTCTCGGCGAGCTCGGCCGACGGTTTGCGACCGAAACCGAGTCGAAACGAATACGACCGAGCCAGCTTGGCAAGGCGCTTGAACGCGGTCGCCGAGTCCAGTCTCTAGGCAGCCTCCGCCCGAGTCGTGTCGTTATTTCCGTTTTCTTAGTATAGTGTTTAACGCTTTAATTTCTAGTCTCGCGTAACCCTCTATCATACTCACACACGTACACACACGGACACGAGCGCACACACGTACACACGGAGCAGACACGTACATCGTTCGGAACATCGGCACACGCATACAAAATACGTTCACGCATCCCATGACCCCCACGCCCTCGTTTCTTTTCACGGTCGGCGTACACGAAATTCGGTGACTCTTGATTTCGCGAGACGTCGGACTACGGCGTACCGTGGAGCCCCGCGCATTCTCGCTACGCGCAACCCAGACAGACCGTGTGTGTGCCCGTCAAAAGTGAGACCGAGAGACCGATGACCAGGAGGCGAGCATAAATGCCGATTTACGAGCGCTCGCGTCGTACTTTTCTTTCATTGATTTCCCCTTCTGTTCCGGGCGGCGGTGCAAGAGCGTGATAGTCGGTACACGTACCGCGAGATAGATAGACAGATAGGGAAAGAGGGAAGAAGGACCGGCGCGATACGGGAGCAGCAGTTCGTCGCGTACCGTTCGGGGGATTTTGCACGGTGCTCGGTTTCGCGTGCGGCCGACGGCGTTTATCGCGGAGCGAGTAAACGGGACGCGCCGACAGATCAGCGGGCGGGTAGTACGAAAACGGAGTGCGGCCGGGTCCCGAGAAGAGTAAAACAAATTGATAAGTGTTCCCTGTGTCTCCGTGTGGATGTGTGCCGTGCGTTTTCGCGTACATCGATCGTGAGGGGGGTAGCAAGGTGGATCCTGGAGAGAGGTGGCGAGGGAAAGGTAAGCCCGTTCGAATCCTTCCCTATTTATTTCGTTTGACACGCGACCTTTCCGCTCGCGCGTAACGCAGAACGCGAGCCGCGTCTCTCTCGCTGATGGACGAACGCGAACGAGGGTATTTCGGAGCACGTGCCTCGCGAGGCTCTCGTCGCACATTCTCATTCTCGCCCTCTGCCTCGCGTTCTTTATCGCAATCAACTCGTGCCCCCTCCCGCTTTCGTCGCGATCACCGCTCGCACGTCCGAGTATTGTTTACCAGTTTTTTGGCCACCTTCGTTCCTCGATAGCGGCTATCAATCCCTCGGTTTTTGCGCACGTTCGTGTGTACAGGGTGACTCGTAGGTGCGTGCGCGTGTGTGTTTCGGCGAGCGCGAGTACGGAGCGTACGCTTGCGCGGGTGAGGGATTTCCCTTGGAATCGTAGCGAGACCGACAAAGGGACGGAGCGAGAGAGGGATAGAGTGGGGAAGAAAGAGGGAGGAAGGAAGGGGTTCTCTCGTGCGCACGGAGAAACGAGAGAAAGAGTGAGAGAGGGAGAAGCAGCGCGTTCGTATTGATCGCTCCCGACCACGCGATTTTCATGATCCGTCGCCATGGCCACCTGGCCACGGGCCGAAGATCGTATCTGCCAGCGTACGCGAAAATCGAACTTTAACCCCCGGTCAAACCCACCTGCTACCTCCGCCGTTTCGAAGAAATACGCGGACGCCCTTATCTCGGACGACCCCAGCGGACACCGTCGCAATTTCTTTGCCCGTTCCCTTTATCACCCATTAATCGGTGCTAAACGAGTGGCCGATAACGACGGAGGATGAACTCGGTGCTCGCGCGGCTCTCCGGTTCCAGTAGTAGATAGTTGCATATACGGAGCCGTTTTTTTTGCGTGCCGAAAGGGGTTGGCCGAGGGGGGTGGGTTTCCGCATTGTGCCGCGAACAACCGGGGGTTCTCGTGTACACATACGCGCAGCCATGCGTAACGTTCATTGTCGTCGGATAATGACGGTGGCACAAGAGTCGCGTTTCGGAGTCACCGGCGAACGATACTTTTCCGACGCGTCGTCCTCCTTGGATCGCGGGCCCCGGCAATGGGGTTCCTCGGACTCTTTTGTACCGTCGCGAAATATATCGCTATCCGCCGGGCATTGGAGCAATAGAAACGGAGGGTATCGCGGATCGATAGCGACGGAAGATGCGGGGCTGCGATAACTGCTAACTCCGACATTTTCTCTAACTGCACCCGCGTCTCCTCGCGTCGTACGTAAACACTGACCTAACTTGTAACTTTTTTCGATTTCTTTTTACGCATCGCCCATCTCTTTGTCTTTATATTCACCGCGTCCAGATGCCAGGCCGTCTTCGATTAACAGAACGACCGTGGGGACTCGCCTGTCTGTCTCTGACTTGTAGATAAAATGCGTAGACGCAAAATAGAAATTACGTGTCGTGAAACGGGGGATCGGAATTGGCAGACGCGCGTATTTTTCCCAGGTGGCCCCGCGCCGAGCACGTTCGGTGCATACATAATAAAGAAAGCTATCTATTATATCTCCAGAGAATGTGATCATTCTGATTGGGGTGACCACACGAGACGCAGACCTCGCTGCGTGGGGTGGCCTAACGTACGGACAGCTGATGGCTACGTTGCGCGTCCAACGGAGAGACTGGGCGGCGGTAGAACAGAAAGAGAGAATTAAAATGTACACCACCGGCTCACGCCGGCCGATACATGTGTCACGGCAGCTGTGAACCGTTCGCCTTAAACGTGAATATTATCGGCACCCTACGCACATCGCCTTTAATTATTCTTTTTCTTTTCTTCCTCGACGCCGCTCGTCCGTTCGTATCGGCTTATCTGCGATGTGTACGGATCAGGTTTTATCCGGCAGGAGGAACGTTTAATTCCTGGGACGTAGGGAAAGGTAGACGTTCGGTCGGAGGGGGAAGGAAGATAGAGGGTGCCGAGTCCTTTAAACTACAACGGGGGTCGTCGCCCTTTTAAATTATCCACGTTTCCATTGGACGTTATCCTCGCCCTCCACAGACGGCCACCACCGCCTGTTCTTTTCACATTCTCAAAGTCATCGTCCGATCGTGTCAGCATCCAGTCGCGCGAACCGTAAATTACGAGCGACCACCGCTTGCCTTCTCTTCCGAGTCACAGAAAAATGAGAACCTCTTTATTAAATCAGAAGGTTGGTTCTCTACGAAACGGTGATGTTACGTACACGTCGTTCTGAGAACGAGGAAACGTAGGAAAATATGTTGCTGGTTGCCACGGTTGTAAATAATAATACAAAAACTGATTCCCGCTGAGCCGAAATGTTTTCAATACAACGAGCCACTTTTGCATCGTTTACAACGTGTGCCGATTAACACACGCTTTTATGTACGTCCTTCAGAATTGTGTGTCGAGACTTCTTGCTAGAATTGTATGTTTACGCTCGCCTGTTTCTTCCCGCGATTCTTCCCGAGTCTAACGCGAACGACCCGGTAATCTAGTCCTGTACGCTTGGAATTCGTCGGGAAAACCTGACGCACCTGTACTTACTCGTTCCACGCCGTCCTTCGGGAGAACGATCGATTGCACTCGAGTAGAGAAAGAGCGATTTCGAAGACGGTGCGACGCGTAGAGAGACCGGACACTGTTTGTTATTCTATAAACAGCTGGACGAAGAGGTATCGCCTGTTCCATGCGCGACGACTAACGTCCCGCCGATTTCTGTTTCAGCTTTGGTACGTAGTTAGAGGGAAAGAAGAGTGCAATGATGGCGAACGGAATGGACAACACGGTCGTGCAACAAAACGGTGGATCCACCCTCGGACAGACCTCGCAGGAAGAGTCGAAAACGAATCTCATCGTCAACTACTTGCCACAGAGCATGACGCAGGATGAGATCCGGTCGTTGTTCTCCAGCATCGGCGAGGTCGAGAGTTGCAAGCTGATTCGTGACAAACTTACCGGTGAGTGGATCGAACGCGTATCAAAAGTTCCTCTGGCTTCTGTCGAACGCGCGACGATTCTCGAAGACGCGGTTCCCGTGTAAACGAAATAGTTCCGACGTTGTCGCGTATGCAAATATGGTGGGGAGAGACCGATTGCGCAACGTTACGTTCCAGCGGGACTCCGGCGATGGATTTTTCGGTTCCCGGCACGCGTATGCTGCACGCCGCGTCGCAATCCAACGCGTAATTTCGTACTCGCGCCACTGAATTCTTCGCGTTAGCGGAGAGGAGCGAGCACGTGCGTGGACGACGTCGCGACGCTATTTCGAGCCGTCGGAGTAGCGGGGGCGTCTTCGTTTGAGCTTGAGCCTTCGCCGCCGCGTCGCTTTATATTCGACCTCGTCGCCGCGATCTCTTCAGGGGCGTAATGCGTGTCCCGCGTTTCCTGTTTCCCGCAAAACCGACTTATCAATGAATGAACGTATCGCCGATCGTGAATATTTCGCGATTTAACGTAACACGCGATGATCGCGTATCGCTGCCGCAGTGACCGCCACTAATTGTTATGTTTGGTGCATGATTTTTTGTTACAGGCCAGAGTTTGGGCTATGGTTTCGTTAACTACCATCGGCCCGAGGACGCCGAGAAGGCGATAATCACTCTGAATGGTCTCCGTTTGCAGAACAAAACGATCAAGGTACGTTCCGATTAGACACACCGAACTACGTCTATTTATAAAGGCCCGATTATGATTTAAAAGTAAATATACGACCTGAAATCCGCGAGAGGCATACCGTTGTTTCTGTATTTACTACGATATTATAATACTTCGATAAACCGGCCGCTCTAGTGGCAAGTCTAATTTAGATTCGTTCGTGTCTGCGCGTTTACGAATGGTTTAGGCTAGAAACAAATTAGTTCTGGATAAACCTCCTTTCTCTCTCTCTCTCTCTCTCTCGTAGAGATCAGTGTTCTCGGGCATTTCGCATCGCTTGTCGCACGTATCGGACCGTTTTACTAAACGGCAACAAGTTTGGAACGTCGGATATACGAAATTACACGGTAATCGCTATGATAGAAATAGATTGGCGTGAATTCAAAGACATTATTGCATCTGCTATTTATTAACTCCATCGGAACAGTCCGAATTCTTTCGCTCCCGCATTCCATACGGTTGATACACCTCCTCTTCGAACAGAGGATTAAATCAGACTCTTATTCGACCTTCTATATTGTTGCAATTTTTCCCATGCGTCCGTGCAATGCGGTATTCTAGATTCTCAGTGTTTGCTTCGAGATTTTCGAAAGTAGGAATATCCGAGTCGATAGGAAAATGCGTTAGAATCGGAAGTTGCGTCGGTTTTACGAACACGATTTTGAGACGCGGTGGTTTGATTACGATGCCAATGCGAGTGACGATGGTGCCGGCAGGTATCGTACGCGAGACCGAGCAGCGAGGCGATCAAAGGCGCAAACCTGTACGTGAGCGGTTTGCCGAAAAACATGACTCAACAAGACCTGGAGAATCTGTTCAGCCCCTACGGCAGAATCATCACGTCGCGGATACTCTGTGACAACATCACCGGTAAGTTTCGAATTACGAGAACCAACGCGACCGATAATAATCGACCGTTAGAACGTCGTCGGCCCTCCGAGAGCCGCGGGATTCGCCACGGAGGCGGAAACGTTCTGCCTCCGTTGTTTTGTTCCAAGATGGAAACAGTTTACGCGAGTCCGAAGACCCGTTCGATGGACGATCCGTTAGGAAATGAACGATTTGATACCGAGGAATTGAAGAGAATAGGCCATGGGGTTATAGTCGTTTGTGGGGTGGATCGGTGCGCCTAGTCTACGAGATATACACGATCGTTGTTATAATGGGTAGCGAAACGCATTCCCGTATTGTCTTTCAGCTTTTTTACGATTTACTACGTAAACGAGAATATATGCAATAATCGAAGTTGCAAGCTGCGATCTCTTTATATACTGATCGATCGAACGGTCGCTGATTATTTAATTTACTCGTTTGATTTGGTTTGATTTATTTCCGTCGCGAGACACTTTGCCGAGTACACTTCGCGATTCCGTGGCGTTGATCATTCGAGAGAAAACACACGATCGCCAGTTACAGTTACCTTCAGTTTCGTACTTCCGTACTCTTCTGTTCAGTCATTATCTTTTGCGTTCTCAGCTTACGTTTTTCAGCAGTACATTCTATCTGCATCCCCAATTTCACGCACAGCCTCATGGCCTAGCTACCCTCTACCGTTATACTTTTTTTATCATTTATATTGCCGCTTGTTTTTTATTTAATCTTCCGACGATTCTCGTCTGTTCGTTACGGTTCGCGTCCGACGATCTCTTGACCTTGTTTCTCCTCCATTTTCGTTATCGTTCGACTGATTTTGATTCGTACAGACACTGACGAAGGTACGTATTGTACGTGGAATCATCACCCGTCCCTTACGATCTTAAGGTAAGAACTTCTTATCGAAATCGTGTGCCGAACCATGCGACGGCATGTGGCGTCGTGCGTAACATCGGTTCGAATCCTAATTATGCACGACGCGGCGACGTGCCGTCATTTGCGACAGCGCATGATTCCACGTGTCGCGATAAGCGGTACGTTTCTTCTCTTACATTCTGTTTACGTTTTATTTAGAGTGTGCTCCTCGATTTTAGTTACCATTTTTTTTTACCTCCCCTCACGTTGTACGTTTTTCTCCTTGCGTTTGTTTCATCACCTTCACCTCCGAGCATCGTTTAGCTGCTTGTGTTTAACAGTAACCAAAAGACGAGAATTCTTGCGGACAATGGGATAGCGTTAAAAAAAATTTGTTAACGGAACGATCGCTCGCCCCTTATTCATCTCATTGTTGATCGATCTCGTTCGATTGCTCCCCTCAAATTGTGTACACCTCTGGATAATACCGTCGCGAGATCTCAACGCCCGGAAGGCGTCCCGAGCGTCTTCTTTTTCATCACTCCGCCCGAAACTTTGGCCCTCATTTCCCATTTAAGTTCATCAGGATGATTTTGTAATCGTCGAAGTTCGAAGCAATCCCGACGAGAAGAAAATTTTCTTTTATTTACGTGTTTATCGTTTGTTTGCTTCTCTTTTCGTTTATTTATTACACGCTACCTTCCTACATGGACGAATCAGGGGCGAGCAAATCGTGTTATGCTGCCAGTTGGATTTTAACGTGATATGATTTTTTCCGTTTCTGTTTAGTACGACAGTTTGTGACCAGCGGAGACTATTTGCCCGGTACGTAACTCATACAACTCTTTTTTCTTTTCCCTTGTTACACCCAAGCCGAAACAATAGCAGCCGCCTTTCGTTATTATCGTTCAGCTTCGCGTTTTCACTTCGCGAAACGATTAAACAATTTGTATATAGATTGTCGCGAGTCAAGATTAAAATATAACTTTTACAACTGCATTGATACGGTAGAGTATCTTTTCGCGCGAGACGCGTCGTATTTCCAAAGAGAGGAGCGAATATAAAATAAAGTAGCGTCCGTTATCGTTATTTTTCTGTCGGCTGCTTTGTTGACGCGACCGCGATATTTATCACCCCTCAGAATCTTGCCCCGTCGAGCGCCGTTTTTGTTTCTTTACGCTTTTCGTCGGTCGTTATATTATGATTTCTGCGACCGTGCCTTCGATCCATATACGGCACAAACGTACAGACATACACTCTCGCTCTCTTCTTGCCGCGTTATCAGAAAGTACGTTCATTCAGCTCCGCGAGACGAACAGAGTCCGGGGACGCACACGACATCGGTGTAAAGAAACGAACCTGCGCGCACCGACCCACTCGAATGCGATCACTAATTGCATTCCGCACGAAAGTAATTCGCCGCTTATCACGGAGCGAAAGAGGGAGGTCGATCGGCATTAGCGAGACAGCTAATGCGAGGACTGCCTTCTTCAACGTTATCGAAGTGTTTCCATAACGATACATGCGTGCATACATACATACGTACATGTATGTATAGACACCGCGGATTCGTAGGAGATTTCACCTAAGGGTGTTTCCCAAGCCTTTCCATTCGAATCACGAACGAGATTCGCGAATGGAAAGAAAGTAACTCGTTGCCTAAGTTCTAAATTTCCAAACGTCTTGAAGCACCGCTAAAGACCGATCGTTCTGTTTGTAACACCGGATGATCGATCGACGAGAAATCTGTCAATGGTTCTCACTTCGATAAAAAAAAAATCTAAGACACTGGGAGAAACGGGCGATTGAATAACGTGAACCGATTACCGGCAGGATTGTCGAAGGGGGTCGGTTTCATAAGGTTCGACCAGCGGGTCGAAGCCGAGAGGGCGATCCAAGAGTTGAACGGTACCGTTCCGAAGGGCTCGAACGAGCCGATCACCGTCAAATTCGCCAACAATCCGAGCAACAACAACAAGGCGCTACCGCCGTTGGCCGCTTACCTGGCACCCCAGGCAACCCGACGATACGGCGGCCCGATCCACCACCCAACCGGCCGCTTCAGGTACATTCCACTGTCGCCACTATCCAGGTACCTACTCGCCTCTACTCGCTCTACCCAAAGATCTCTCGCTCTCTTTCTCTATCTTTCTCCTCTGCTCTTTTCATTTTTCTGGACAATTAATTTTCTCCACCCTCAGGTTCACCCCGCCCCCGCTTCTCACCCTCCGGCCGAATTCCCCCTCTCCCTCGTCTCGTTCTTCTTTTTATTTCCAGTAGAGACTTTGGACGCGCGTATCATATGACAGCGTGTACGTTACATACACCCCGACGATCGATCCGATGCCACTTGAAACTAAATAATAGCTATTTTTAAGAACGATTTTAGTAGTGAACTACGTTGAACTTGTAAAAGGATTTAGATCGATCGTTTTCCTTTCGTTCATGCACTCATCGTTTGAGTATCCAAGTACACTGCAGACTCCTCTCGCACCTCATCTACCATAAATCTGTTACCTCTTCTTTTCTCCTATTGTGAATTCGAACTAAATTTCCAAAGCGCCCATGCTTCCATCGAGACTTAATCCGCGCGATACTATGTACGTCCTCGTAACGAGAGACGTTATCAAAAGTTTTGAACGCGCTTTAGGTCCGTCTGTATGTCCATGCTCGTAGGAGAAATCTACAGAGGAACATGTACAGCGTTCGGATATGAAGTGAAGCAAGAGTAACCGTGCAAATGCGCTTCGTTTTTTCGTTTGCCTTTCGGATTTGCGTTCCTTCATTGAAAGAAGAGTACACCTTTGAAATACGTATAATTTGTCGTTTTATGTGTCTGTCCTGTGACATCCCTCTGTCCCGTTGCTTCCGCCTTTTCTTCTCGCTGTCTATCTGTCTGTCTATCCTTGTGTCGACCATGATGAGAAAAGAAAACGGAGAGGCATCATAGATGGTAGTTTCGTGAGAGAGAAAAAAAAAAGAAAAATCAAATGAGAGTAAGAAATAAAAGGACGAGGAAGTGACCAACTCTTATCCCAACTCTTTTTTGGCTCGCTCCCAGAGAATCTCTCTTCTTACGTTGTTCTTTTTGTGTTTTGTTTTAGCACTGGCAAGGCCATGCTTGCCATTAACAAAGGCTTACAGAGGTCAGTATTTTTTTCGTTACTACCACTACGTTCCCTCCCAGTTTTTCATCGTTTTATTTCCGGTGCTTGATTTCTCTGTTCGTGCGTGGCTTTCGTTCTCTCTCACCTTTCGCACACGACTCGCCTAGCTTCCACTGTACCGAGGAAAGAGTTTACGTGAACCGCATGCGGACTGTACAGACGGATTTCGATGAGTTAAGTCGTCGAGAGTGATAACGCGAAACCGGATCTCGCTGAAAGCATCGAAGACAGTGACTCGAATCAGTGACCAGAATCAACGAATTCCTCGACAGGCTCCTTCTCTTTTCTATTCTCTTCTCTTCGCTATTTCCTTTCTTTTTCATTCGCCTTCATCGGTCGTGTTCGATCTCAAGGCACCGTGCACCTAAGATCTCTCAGTCTCGTCCGTCGCCTCTCTTAATCTATTTTAGAAACGAGGATGAATCGAGGGATCTACGACCGAATTTGCCCATGACGAGTACTCAATCAATAAACGGTACGACTCGCAACGCTACACGAGAGGCACGTTCACCGTCTGTCANTCGAATTTGCCCATGACGAGTAAAACGGTACGACTCGCAACGCTACACGAGAGGCACGTTCACCGTCTGTCAATGATACTGGACGGTGTACAGCAACGAGAATTTATATTACCTCGGATTCAGAGCACTTGTATTTCATATTAGATTGCTGGCGCAGAGCTGAGACTAGGTGCACGATCCTTGAAGAAAATCGCGTACTTATGTACATGTACATGTGTATAAGTACGCTTGTTACGTATGATATATGTATGTAATTTTGTGTCGGTGCACATCAATGCAGAGTTGCACACGACCATCGTTAGTCGGGACTATCGATTCGACATCGATCTCCCGACAGTACGATGGTACAAATAGAAGCCTTCAATTTTTAAATGATGAAGTTTATTCAAATATGGTCAGAGACTTCCGCGAGCCACTGCACATTGAAACATTGAAAGTCGATGTATATGAATGAAAATACTTTTATCTCGAGACTCACCGTGCAATTTACGATGTGAGTTTCATGAGAGTAATTAATCTTTCTTGAGAAATTTCGATAATGTCAGATGAGATTCGACATGAATAGATTAATATGAGTACCACTCATATTGGTCAGTGTAGTTTCCACGTTTACTCATAATTTGCTATATACGTTGGCCAGTACGATTGGTATTGTAACCGGTTAATAGTAATACCTCTCTGGCAAGTAAAATTTTCTATGCGCATTAAGATACGCATCCCACTCACGATGCAGGGGGATGCGTATCTTAAACCGTTCGCCGTTCGTAACGTGCATTCAAAACGCATACGTAATTAGTATCACCTCGGTCCTAAACTGAATACTCACCGAGATATGCCCTGTTTTAACGCGGCTTGTGACGTCAAGTAGGTACGTAGATTATATTTTTACATCACTGTAAATACGCCCCACGTGTTCTATCACATGGCATTCCATGATTCCGCTGCATGCCATGATTAAGTGCATGCGAACCTCGATCGTCTCTTATAATTCCGCACTCTCGTTCTTTACCTCTCTTCTCTCTATCTGTCTGTTTCTCTTTCTCTCTGTTTTCTTTCTCCCCTTTTCTCCCCAGTTGTTCACCCTCCAGGTCCA
>SMSR01012378.1:176317-192836 GCA_019453355.1 Ceratina japonica
TTAAGTCGTCGTTGACGGGGGGCGGTCGCGGGTTTTAAGAGCCGTGTAACGGGACTGTTTCAGGTACAGTCCGCTGGCAGGCGATCTCCTCGCGAACTCGATGCTGCCCGGGAACGCGATGAACGGCTCCGGCTGGTGCATCTTCGTGTACAACCTCGCCCCAGAGACTGAGGAGAACGTGCTGTGGCAGTTATTCGGTCCGTTCGGCGCCGTCCAATCGGTCAAAGTGATCCGCGACCTCCAGACGAATAAGTGCAAAGGCTTCGGTTTCGTGACGATGACCAACTACGACGAGGCTGTGGTCGCCATCCAGAGCTTGAACGGTTACACGCTCGGGAATCGGGTGCTCCAAGTGAGCTTCAAGACGAACAAGAGCAAGGCGGCGTAGGACAACAAGCAGCAACGACGCCAAGACTATCGTCGCGAAATCACGGCGGCCAAAGACGGAGGGGAGGGAAAAGGGGACGAGGGGAGAGGTTCGGCTGCCGTGGTCACGACCGGTACCAACGCCAGGATGACGACGACCGCCGCCGTCGCCGCGGTAGTCGCCGCGGTCACGCCCGTGACCGTCCATACGCTCGCGGCTACCGTCTATGCTTCCACCAAGATTAACCACGACCGTCTCTCCATCGATTCCGTTACCTCGATCATCGACACCCTGAACAATCGTTACCGCGGCGAGAACCATCACCATCATCACCATCGACGGCAACACCATGACCATCATCACCATCGACGGCAACACAATGACCATCACGCGCGCAAAATGTCCGACGATCAAGTTCGCAAGCTCGTGTCGACGTTCGAAGCCGAGGGAAGACGACGACGACAAAATCGAGTAGCCAAGCTGACCTCCTTGAAGAACGTTCGGTCGAGAGGTAGAGAGAAAGATAGATAGATAGTTAGAGAGAGAGAGAGAGAGCGAGAGAGAGAGAGGGGAGGGCGGGATATAGAAGAGATATTGATAAGAAGTGCGTGTGCGTGTATACGTGTGAAGAGGAGTGTGCGATGGGTACGCGTGTCGACTGAATGGAGGTATAAGGTAATCTAGGAGAGAGAGACGAAGAGGAAGAGGAGAAGGAGGACGAGCAAATGACGATGATGAACAGAGGGGAAGAGAGAGAGGTAGGTTGTAAATGCGTCGAACTATCGATTTAATTAGCTTAATATTTAACTGTAACGGGCGCGCCGGATCCAACGGGAAGAGGAAAAGGGGAAGCAGCAGTTCCTCTTACTTTTTCCACAATCCTTGTTTCAACCACTTCCTCTTTTTGCCTCTCTGATTCGTTTACTTTTCTCCCGGGGAAACGCGAGGTGCTAGCCGCTGTGCTCGCGGGACGCTCGATCGACGACCGCGTGCTTTCGTCCTCGAGGAATTCGCTGAATAAAATAAGCATGGTACAGGGGATCCGTTGCAGTAGTTCGTACGTGATTTACGTGCATCTTGAGAAGTCGTATATTGACTATGCGGTCGTGTAAAGCACGCGGAGCTTCATCGTTTGACAGGATAAAAATTAGAAACGAAAATAAAGGAAATTCCTTGCCTTCTCCGGGTCGAAGGGTCGCGACGATGTCTGGTTGTGAAATTGAAGCGAGACTGAAAGAAGAAATCATTGACTAGAGTCCTCTCGACGAGGCGGACCAAAAGAGTAGCTCGCGTTTTCCCAATTATCAGCGAACGTGAAGGAACCTGTGGAGAGTGAGAGAGAGAGAGAGAGAGACAGGTACGGGATTATATGGAAGAAGCAGCGGGTGGTTGCAGAAGAGTGGTATGGGAACGAGGGATGAATGAATAGAGATGGAACGTAGCAGGACGCGGCGAGACGGATCGCGAGCGAGGACGGGTCGCGAGCGAGGACGGGACGGGGACGATCGATCTCGGAAGTACATAATTATCATAATAATATATTTAAGGGAATAATTTAGGGCTTATGTGCTATACAATTTCTATGTCGCGACAGACCGAGATGTCGTCATAGTAACCCGAGGGATTACGTCGTACTTATCTGTAAGGTAGCAACGCGTAATTGTACCGTTTCCTTATTGCTAGTCACAAGTACTTATCTCGCGGTCGCCCAAAGAGAGTAGCCCACGTGCTTTTCTTTTTTTTTTCTTTCTACTTTCGTTAATTTTCCTTTCGCATACGCGTACGCGTGTATAACAGACATCTTAGCTGGTACAAAAGTGCTTTCTTGAGTGCGATGTCTGATTTCACCGAGCACACCGCGTATTAGTCCCTCGAATGTACACCGTCCGCGAGCAGGACGTTTTAGAAGAATTTTGTCAGCCGTCTTTTTAATAAATGAGAACGATGAAAAAAAAGGAAAAAAAAACATACACGTAGATCGCGGCGTGGAGGGAACGGACAATCGTCCCTCCGCCCATACGATGTTCCAATTTTTATAAACACGAAACGTTCGATTTCTCTTTTTTAACGAAACTACCGATACGGAGAACATAAAAAGTCCAACGTACAAAATATATAGAGGAATTCAAGGTATTTCATAGTGAACATTTACTCGGTGACGTAGATCGACACGCGACGTGTCCTTCCTTGCTACCGTTCCCCTTTTGTAACAAAACGAAAATAAATAAACAGACCATTCGAGACGGTGCACGGCTGTGTGATATGGACGGATCTACGTCGGACGAACACGTCTAGTCTTGCATACAAAGAAGTGTCCGGCCACGGGATGGACGGCACTGCGCATTGAGACCACTATAGAAAGAGGGAACGACGACGCGATCGTACTTTGAACCGTTAGGGGTATCAGACGACGTCTAATCGTGAGGAGGAGGCGCGTCTCGTAGGTGGTGGCAATGTGTAATTAAAACGAGCCGGTTCGCTCGCGCTACTTTCGGAAAATTTCGACAAAAAGTTATTGAGTCGATTGGTCGTTGTAATATGAGCAGCGCGAACGAATACGGAGCTTACGTACTTAATCCTGAATACAGTTTCATAAAATCTTAGGTTTAATAATGAAGAGATAAAGAAAAGCGTAGTGTATATTATATATACATATGCACACACATATATATATATATTTATATATAGATAGTTATATATAGATATACATATATGTTGTCCTATTTATGTGTACCTTCTTGTGTCTAGTCCGGGGAGGGAAAGAAGGCAGGCTGTGAAAGAGACTACGCTCCCCAGGAGCGCGACGTTACGCACCTGCGTCACCCTCCCGTAAAAAAAACGTAACTTGAACCTCAAGTAACAGATAGTTAATCGCTAAGATTTTATTTTATTTTATTTATTTGGAAGAGCCTCGTGAATCGCGATCGGTCGGGTCTAAAATGCGCGTTTTCAATCCTCACAATATGGTGGGCATATGAATACGGCGACGCGATCGACGCGCCTACGGGGCGAAGAAGATCTCGATAATTTAGTGCAAATTATAATAATAAATGATACACCGGTTGGTTAATGACGGACAACCTAGTGTACTAGCCGCGTGTAACACGTGGGAGAGAAAAGAAATTATTCCGCCTCTCGTTTCAATGACCACGAGATCTATTTAAAATTGAATGATTTCTCATGAACTTTTCGAGAAATAAACGATTTGATTAATTGAAACGGGGGACGAACCGAAGTCACAGTCTCTACGTTTCCTTACGCGTAATCGCGAACAGATCGATTACCGTGTATAAAAGGTTAAATCTTGATGAATCTGCCATGATGATAATCATGTGTATTAAGTAATATAATTCTTATTCTGGTTATTATTATTATTGCCATTGTCATCGTCATTATATATTATTATTATTATTAATTATTATTACCGTCATTACTATTATTACTATCGTATATATTTTTTGTGTCTCATCTAGTAGTTACAAACAAAAACCTTTAACACCTCTCTCGTACTCCTAAAGGCGGGAAAGGGGGATCTTAATGTCTTTACTATCGTCGTTAATTTCTGTCACACCTGCTATAACCACTATTACTGATACTACTGCTATTACTATCATCACCAACACTATTATCACCACTGCTACTACTACTTATTATTATTATTATTATTACTTACTACTACTAGTACCGATTATTTATTTATTTATTTAATTATTATATAACATAACAGAAATTATGTTTTATTTAAGGATTAAACTGATTTGTGTTTGGTTCAAATAAGTCGTTTGTTTCATTTCGATTTCTTGTTTCTGTTGCCACCAGCTTCCCAGAACACCACATCTTACATTATCTCTCCACCCCGATCGAACGATGTACACCCACCCGTTTCGTTCTGTAAAAGTATTATTGTAATATTCTCGTCGACCACATTCCTCGTCGCTCGCCAGACGTAATCGGGAGCGATCGACGCAGCTGGCGTTGGCCGCTGTTTACAATCTTTCTATCGTCATTGTTTAACATTCCACTGGCGAGAACGTCGCGAGCATCGGAAACGAAACTGTACACCGGTGCACTCGAAGCTCGATCGAAACGTATTTACGTATTCTATGTAACGTTCCTATATCCTATGTAATGATCTTCGTTCCCAGCTTCAGGGCTGAGCCGACGATTGTCTGATCTCGATGGAATCGTGATCGCGGTACAACACAATCGAAAATCTCGTTTAACGACGTTAAATAGCGGTCACGAATTCTGTACGTCGAAACGAAACGGGAGTGGACAGTCGCAAGTACAAATGGGACGATAGGTCGATATTAACGGCTAGAACGGCTTGTTGGAATGTGAAATCGATAGGCAAGAACGTAGTCCCTCGGCGGACCTAAAAAGAGCGAAAGGATACTTATAAGCCTGATCGGTGATGCAGACAATTGGGAAATCGCATGCGCGATTAGAATTGGATAACGAGCCAGATTTCCTGTCTCCCCGTTGAAAGAGTTTAGGGCAGTTCGCCGGGACTGTCCGATTTAGCGCACAGTAAAAGTAGGGGATGCTAGCGAGGCTGTCGAGAAGAGACGCACAACGCGAGGAACTTGTAATTCACACGTGGGAGTCACGCCCTGTCCCGTTCTTCCTAAAACTCGGACGACCGATTATAAAGGCGAAGGTGAGGGAAAATAAAGGGAAAGAGTCGGATGAAGGGTATAGACAAGAAATTGTATGGAAGACATGGAAAGAGAGGGTATGAAAAGAGCGAGAGCGAGAGAGAGAGAGTAGATGAGAGTGACGCGAAAGGCGACGAGAGATTGATGGGGAACACCCTAATCTACTTAACTATAAAATTATATTACCATAGAGTTATTACGTTAGATTTACATTATGTGTATTGTATTCATGTCTTAATAATCGTTGTTAGTTGATATCGCTACGATGACGACGATGATGACCGTTGACGATCGCGTCGCAGGGGTCTCTACCCGAGCAGCGTCCGTCCGACGCTGTTTCCTATTCAAGTTAGAAACGCCTCTGACGCGATCATTCAACGAATTGATCAGAACGCTGATGATAACGAGATTAGGTAATATAAGTTTGATGATTTCATCGAAATGGGTGATCGCGCCGTCGTGAGATACCTACTACACCGATATTAACAGGGTTCAGAAGGGATAGAGGTATGACGCATCTGCCGGGGGACGTAGGTTCGGTCTCTTGATACGAGCGTACGCGCGCGCGCGCCAACGAACAATCCCTGTTTCGCGGTTCGAACTTGGATCTCGATTACGTCAGTTGATATCCTCAATCGAATTCTTCATATTCTCCCACATGTAAATCTCGCTTGGACGTCTTTAACTCCTTAAACGAGTTTTCGTATAAATTGTTTGGACAGGTCCCAAGATTCGTTGGTCAGAACAGGATCGATGTTCTTCCTTCTATTTATCCTGTAGAATGTCACGCGTATATCGGTGGAAGATGCTGCGTACCATGAGCGACCGCAAGCATGCGAACAGCAGCACGATACCAAACGTTGGGCTCAAAGGGTCGAGGTATTGCAACGCTGAATGGACCGATCAGCACGAGTTTTTCTCAACGTTACGAACAGGCAGAGAGAGAGATAGAGAGAGAGAGGGGCGATCTCGAATCCTGTACCGCACAGAACTGCACAAAACTAAGTTGTAAGCTTGCGATTCGAATCGTGTTTCACCGATCTCGAGGGGCGAACCCCACGTCGCCGTAAAGGGTTCGAGCTAACGCACAATACCGACAGGTCGTTGCCCCCGTTCGAAAAATTGGTCTGACGATTCATTCGGGATCCGTTGCATTCGTTATCACTACATTAGCTACGGCGCCTCGTCCTCTCGTCGCGTCGTACAGACGCGCTCGGCTCGCGATCCTCGTCGATCGTCGCGTTTATTCGTCCCGACGATTCGCTGCTTCGTTCTTATCTCGTCGTCGGAGGAATCGGATTTAGGGACGAGCCAGTGAGATAATCGCTTTATAAAAGAAAATGATGCAGAGGACGCAAGTTCTCGATTAAGATCGTTGAACGACGCGCAACTACCCTCTTAGGCATGACTGAATTTCACACTTATTTAATTACGCGTAAGCGATATACAACAGTTCGATGTGTGATAGATAATGCTGTTTCGATGACATTCGCAAAATCTACTATAGTGGCGCATTGTACTTAAGAGGTATAACCACGTTCCGTGCCATGTATACCATAAATGGTACATGTAGAAATATTTATTTAATGGGCTAAAACATCGAACGGCCTGAACGACGAATCGGGCAGAAATGGCTTGGCACGGAACGTGTCGAAGAGGGTCGTGTACGCGTGATAAAAGAGGAACGAAAGGTACGAAACGAACAAAGAGCTAAAAGGGTGAAATCCTCTTCCAATTTGTATCAAATACCGCAGAGACTGAGATCTTAGGCAAAGTTAATTAGCTCCGAACGACGATACTCTCTTAGAACTTCCAGGGAAACTCTAGAGACTGCCGGGAGCGAATGAAATCGGGGGAATAGAACGCAAGGTGGTGATCTTTCTCGCGGAGATCTAGGAGGCGGAGAGGAGAGAACGTTAGGTCTAGCTGTTTAGGGATTATACGGTGAACCTCTGAGAAGAGTGTAGAATGACCGATCGACCCTTCGCGATCGCCACACGAACTCGCAAACGGAGCTCGAGGCCGTCTCTTCGAATCGTTTTTCCTTTCCCACGAAAAGCGAGAGAGTGGACCTTTTGCGCGGAGGGAGCGAGCGAAGTGCGACCCCGACACCGGGCCACGCGCATTCGGTCGTGCACCGAGTCTGTTCGATGAATCGCGGGCTCTCGATACAAACAACATTGGACGATTCATACGCTGTTTTATATGTAAAAATAATATTGTTCGACGTACCATGTACACTTTTCTACTGCACGGATGGGAGGGTGCTCGATACAGGAGAGACCGAGGCACGTGCACGACCCGAACTCGTCCCTTCGTTTCGGTCTCCCTCTGCTCGACGAACATCCCCGTCTTCGTGCGCCGGGCTTTCGGGCTTCGACAGTCTCGTCGGGTTCGCGAGCGACTCGCTCGGCGCGTCCTGTACACCTTACCGAATCACTCGATCATTATCGCTTCTCTGTCCGTCCCCTCGCCTCGTCTCTACGACGCAGCCCCTGTTCTTTCGACGGCCCTTCCGGTCCCCGAGTCATCCGTTCACCGTTCACGCGGCCGCCGGTGCACTCGACAACCGCGAGCGAGCACGCGACCGGGCGACGACGCCAGGAGGAGATGGCGAGGAAAAAAAAAATACAGAGAGGGCCAGGGAGTGAAAGAACGAGTGCGCGTGTGATCGAAGGGAGGAAGGAAGGGGTGAGCGTGTGCGAGAGAGGCACGATGTATATTTATTGGAGCTGGACAAGAATTATTTTTACGCGTTGTTCGCTCCGCGATCGATGTGAGTAAAAGTCGAGAAACGATGGGGGAGAGAAGGGAGTATAGAATACCGGGGGAGGCGGAGGATCGTCGCGGCAACAAGAAGCAGCTCTAGCTCACCGTAGGCCTAACTAACGAAAATAATGCGGACAAAGAGACGAAGGGAGATTGAAGAGTATTTATATACTTAAACTAATTAAACAAAAAAAAAATTAAATAAACGGGCGAAAACGAGAGGGAGAGTGAGAATGCGTGTGTCAGATGAAAGAGCGAAAGGGACCGGTCATGCGTGCGGACGGATGCGAGTGGAAGGTGCGGTGCGTAAGGGAAATACTTTTAAAAAACGAGAGTACTCGAGGAAACTACTCCGAGGAGAGTCACAACGATCAACAAGAGCGAAACGACGATAATTACACTTCAACCAAAGAAGAAAAAATGATAAAAGAACAAAAAAATACGATAGGAGGTGGGAGGAGGAGAGACGAGGGGGTGAATCAGGAGAGACAGAGAAGAAAGAGGGCGGGAGAAGCGACGATATGGATTCAGTGGGAGGATGAGAAAAAGATAATCTATAATCTTCTGTACATGTTTTGATTATTCTAATTATTAATTATCGTAACTTATAATAACTATTAATTAATTAAATTAATTGATATCTATGGAACTGTATTTAAACGACAAAAAAACGTGGTAGCTAGTTTGTCAATGGGTGTATAAATATTTAATTACAATAACTCTATAGTGATACTAAAGAAATGAGACAAAACAGACAAGAAACGATATACAAGAACCACAGAACAACAGACAGACAAACAAGATATATATATTAAAAAAAAAAAAAGAGAACGGAATACTTGCGCTTGCGAGGAATTTGGGAGAGACTGCGCCGGATCGAATGCGGGGGCTTCACGGATGCCGTGGGAGGAAAGCGAAGAACGAGGGAGACGGAACGTGATTGAGCACACGAACGATTTCACACATACACACACGAGGAAAAACATGCATCAAGATACATATATGTATTATAATTAATTCAACTTTGAAACGAGGAGAAGAGCGAATCGAGGCGAAGACGTTATCGCGGTTAAAAAAGATGAGGTGGAGGAGGAGGAGTAGGAGGAGGAGGGACACGAAACGCAGAGTGAGATTTGAACGTGAATAGAAGTTTATTAATGTAAGGTTGATCGGGCGATTTTTTGCTCGGCCGATCAAGCGAGTCCGCTATAGAAGTATTAATTGAAAAAAGAATAAGAAGTCCGTACCGGGGGGGAAGGAAACGGATCGTTTCAACGAGGGGGGTGGGGCTGGGGCCGGGGTCGCGGGGTGTTGGCGATGCCCGAAAATTGTTCGAGACACGCTTAAAGTGAATTTTCACGGTGCTTCGTGGTCGACGAATTCTTCTGTTCCGTTCCATTCCTTTGTGTCGAGTCACACACACACTTCTGATGGTCTATACGCGTAAACGAAACGCTGCTCGAAAAGCTTACTTTCCCAATAGAGGTGTCCGTAGACAGGGAAACGATTATGCACGATGATGTACACGTTTTTTAGATTCAATTGTCTCCGGACGGTTTACCTTGATTAGAAGTCGAGCTTGCACGTGTTCTTCCGTTTCTTTGAAACCGTACTTGTTTCCCCGGAAGGTCGATCTCTTCTCTAGCGTTATTCCTTGGCTCGTATCTTTCCCCCGCGAGGGGACAAACGACGCTTTCGACCGTAGAGAAGATATTATCCACACGCTATTTAAATAATTTATATTTTGCCGGGATAACTTGGTTGAAAAAAAAAAAACGCGAGGGTGAGATCAATTCCTTTTCGACAAGTTTAAGTGTAATCGAGAGACGGAAAGACTGGCGGTAAATCAATTGCTCATATCGATGAGAACGCGATATATAAATTATTTAAAGAGATAGTAGCAACGACAAGATAATTCGTAATCGCACGATCCGTAGAAGATCAACGATCCCGACGCCCATCGGGACAAGCGTCGATCCTCTCGGCCGTCGTTTCATATCCTCGTAACTTGTCCGGCATCTACTCTCGCATGAAACGCACCAAGTACCACTGACATCGAGTGAAACAGACATAAATTCACTGCCACAATCTCGTGCATTGAATTTACTTCTGAAATAATCACCTAGGATTAGTGACGTAACTGGGCGACGAGCGGAGAGGATCGATGGCGATCGAGACTTTCGCACAAGAGCGCACACTCTCGATAAATTAGCGAATGAATAGAATGGATCGACCGAAGGACGCGAAACCAGCGGCGAGGTCGCAGATTTTAGGAAAGAGGATGGGAGAGGAGAATAGGTGTTCTAAGGGAAGAGGCGCTTGCTAGATCTCGATGATATCTCTTAATATTGACGATACATTACATTCCATCCGTGTTCGAGGAAAATACTTCCTTACGACCAGTTCATTCCATTTGTTTCTTACTCAGTGTTCAATCCTTCTATTCCGTTTTAAGTATCTACGCCTGCCTTGATTTGTCGTGTCAGAAACTGTCGAGGCTCGTAGGATCGAGGTTGTGGATCGTTTTTTGCACATTCCACGATTAAAGATAAAAAGTCTCGAGGTGTAAAAGAATCCGTGGTTACGCTAAGTGATTATACCAAAGAAAATCGGTTATCTCCAATATCAGGCATCTGTTTTAAGCGAACGTATTGTGTTGTTTCTTTCATTCGAATATTTTCTAATAAAACAATTATCGAAGCTTCACGAGGTCGCATTTAATTTGAACGTGTGACCATCGAGTTTCTACGCTCGCAGTTGTCGCGCTAATTCTGTATTGCCACGATACCAGATTTTACCATTACGATATTATAACGTTATATGTATAAGCGTTCACGAACGAGAATTATTATTATTATCGTCGCTCAGGATAAAACCCAGTGCAATACATTTATCGTACTCAGTGATTTCCTCCGGAGCGTGCGTGGAGGTCATCGAGAAACGACGGGGAGGACCACCGGAAATTTCACGGTACGAACCCGTGGCTAAACGAGCGAGTTTGAAAACGGATTCGAAAGATTGTGTGCTGCTTCTTGTTTCATTTTCGCGCGAAACCTGATTCGGATCGGATACGTGAGATAATTAAATGGGAAATCGAGAGCAGGGAGTTCAACGGGAATTCTTCGAGGCTGTAACGATCGGAAATTAAGCGTACATTATCCATTTTTAGATTATAGAAGAGTTTTGACACGGTCGGTTCGCAGTGATAAAAGTGAGGCGGAGGGAGGAGGAACGCGCGGGACGCCCTTTGACTTTTCAGAGGGGGCCACCGATCGAACTTGTCAAACTTTGTCCGACTGTTACGAATCGTCTTTATATTAAACGTTTACAGCTTTAATGGGAAACAACCGTAGACGTAAGTGAACGGAAGGCACTAATCTAACGAAAAGAAAAAAAGCAGAATCGAACCGATAAAAAAACGTATTAAGAGAAAAAAAAAATCATAAAAATTACCATAGGATAAAACGAAGTAAAAAAATGAGGAGAAGTGACGAGAGTGCGATCGAGCGACTGAGAGAGAGAGAGAGAGAGAGCGAGCGAGAGAGAGCGAGAGCGAGAGAGAAAGTGTGAATGAACAAATGGAAGAGAAGTTATTACCGAATTTTTCTGCCTCGAATAAATAAACCGTTGTCTTTTGATTGTCGTTTTAATGGACGAAACCATTAACTATGAATGATTTTGTAACTTAAGGAAATATAAGTTGCTCTTAAATCTGACGTACGGACATCACTTCTTTCACCCGCTATTATTCATCGACGACACGATTCTGTTTCTAGCTTTCTCGTTTCGTTCACGTCTCTTCTTTGCTTCGACCACGACAAGACGTCGCGTCGTTCTTACGCGTCGCGCGGGAATAAAGAGGGAAATAAGGGATTGACCATGTGATAAGCGATGCAATATCGATAGCTGAGTCTATCAGAAGCCAATCTGAGCCCCGGCGGCGGTCGTCGTGAGACATCGAAAGATCGAGCCTTTGATATCGGTTTAACGACTCCCATTTAATAACGCAAACGATACCCTCGATCCCCGCCGGTGTCTCTTCCATTAGAAGATTTAGAAATTGGATCGGAAAATTCGGAATCGGTGCGTTCTAGCGCCAAACGCAGGGTCTGCCAGGCGTGCGATTCGGAGATGCAAATGCAATTGACTCGGAGGAGAGAATTTAGTCGGGAACGGAGAGGGAAGACGGGGACGTGGATTACGTGTAATAGATTAATGTATTTTAAGACGGATTTTACAACGGTATTAATAGTGATATATTCACCGGATATTAAGAGCCGCTGTTTAATAGCGAGAGATTAATCGGTCGGATACGGGGAGAAGCGTGTGATGGAGCAAACGCGTGAGATGCGAGCGAGAGTCGGTCACGCGCGTGTGTAAGGTACAAGCGACTGAATGGGCGAGGATTTCTGAATGGTTCCACGTGAAATTTAACCCTTGACAACGTGTATTTTTCATAACCAAAGGAAATGGGGAGGGAAACAGTCGAATAAACCCCGTGCTTTGACGCAACTATACGGTGCTATTCTCGTCGACCATTCTCTTAGCCGCTACTTAAACGGCCGAACGATCGGCGGAAGAACTTGACGATTAAATTTCGATGATTCTCGGCCAAGTGTTTCCGACGCTTCCAGTATTCACGATTTCACGCGCGTCACTGAGACTCTGGAAACGTTCGTTCGAAGAAACGAACGAAACATCACGTATGTGTCGCGTGGGTCGACTGCGGATGAAATCGTGTGAGTGATTCATGTGCGCGTAAATATATAAGAAATTTAGCAAGTATCGTCGGGGTGAAGAAGACTGTGAAGGGGGGGGAGGAGCGAAAATAAATTCGCGGAGTATCTGCGACCGAGAGGAGGGTATAACGATTGTTTGTAATTAAACGAATGTTTAGGCGAAGGGAACTCGTGGGTGTAGAGACAAAGTAAGACTGATCTGCGAAAAGATTGCTTGAAAGATTCGAGCGTCGTTTCGATTGCCGATCTCTGTGCGCGTCGAACTCACGCCGCGGCTGGCCGGAAACGGCGGCCTTCGCTGTCGATCGAGGGCTCACAATAAGCCGGGTCGAGTGACAGGAAACGGCGATGGGAAATGGGTAGAGAACGCATCGATCGGACGACCTTCGTGTCGAATAGAAGAAACTTCTAAGAAGTGAAAGAATCCTTTTTGCTAACGACTTCGATCGCGCGTCTGACCGCGTACGGACTCATACTACTTACCGCTCGGCCGTCTAGTGCTAGTGTCTAGCCGGCCGGTCATTTTAGGAAACAAATGAAACGAGAGTACTTAAGGAAGGAGTATATTTTCCCCAGCAGGAGCATAGTGCGAATCCTCTGTAAAAAGTTTGGCCTGCGTTTGATTACGGACGAGATTTAATTACTGTCGGTCGCGCACAGGCCTAACGTCCACGCAATCGATCAATCATCCGAGCTTCTTCCTCCTTCTGTCTAGAAGTCTGCCGTTTCGATCGGTAGCGAACAGAATCGAATCTCGATCGGCGGCTTGGCAGCCGGAACCGAGGAGGAGGAGGAAGAGAAGGGGGGCCACTAGGGAGACGAATAGCGATCAAAGGGTTCCTTTTAGAGCTTCTGCGTGACGATTGTACTTTCCCCTTGGCGAACGCCGGACTTTCGTAACAACCACCTCCGATCTCGTCGTCTATACACACGCCCCGATTGAAATTTATTTACGAGACGCACCGCCGTCACCGCGAAGGATACCGCCGTGTAACCACCGTTGATCCAACGATCGATCGCTCTCGTAGGGAAAGATTGCAATAGCTTTAACCTCTTAAAGAGTAGGGAGCTCAATCGGGAATTTGTTTGATCTTCGCATACTTTCTTCGAACGTTTCTCAAACCTCTCGATTATCTGTCAGAACCGGGACACGCGGTTTCATTTTCGTCTTAGACGCGATTTAATCTAAACGTATATAGGTATGTATATATAATCTCTATTTAATTATCGTCATGGTTACCCTATACTTATCATGATTATTAATTACGCGTATTATTTACCGATAGGAATTTCCATTGGAGTTTAGCTGTATCTATATATACCTTATATTCAATTATATTATATTACACATTATATTACATTATATTACATTATATTATATTATATTATATTGTATTATATTATATTATATTATATTATATTATATTATATTATATTACATTACACATTTCTCTAGGCGTATGAGAATGGACCGGGACCAGAGGAATAAAAGAAACTCGGTTTATTTTCCTCGGTCCATTTTCTGACATGGGAACTTTACGAGCGTTACGCACTAAACCTACACACGCGTGCTTTTTAAGAGGTTAATCGAAATACCGATTTAGTACAGAGCAGAGAAGCTTCCTCTACATACGCATCGACACATACACACGNACATTACACGTTTCTCTAGGCGTATGAGAATGGACCGGGACCAGAGGAATAAAACAAACTCGGTTTATTTTCCTCGGTCCATTTTCTGACATGGGAACTTTACGAGCGTTACGCACTAAACCTACACACGCGTGCTTTTTAAGAGGTTAATCGAAATACCGATTTAGTACAGAGCAGAGAAGCTTCCTCTACATACGCATCGACACATACACACGGACACACGCGAGACACGGTTACACGTTTATATAATGTACACATCTACTCATGCATACTCGAATATCCGTCTTTAATAGTCTCGAGCCTCGAATCGTAGTCGAACCTTGTAGTTTGTATACCTAATACTTAATTTAAAACGACGCGGTGGATAAACGTTATTAATTGCGTTCTTTCGATATCCCATACATACATACATACATACGTGTTTACAGATCGGTGTTGCGTAAGTAGTTTAATTGTATGTGCATACCCTTATTCGATTTTACTTATGTGTTCTAACTATTAACACGTATACGTATCGTATATATTATAGTATCGGTCTTTTGATTGCGTGTACGCGCGCACGCGGATCGTTTATCCAAATCAGATTTATTTCGATCGGGAACTTGCCGGATTTAAATATGGGGACTCATTCGTTCTTGATCGGGGGCCGTACGGCCGACTCGTCGGCTACCGAGCCTCCGTATTCTTCGGGTCAACCGTGTAATAAGGGACGCAAATAGTAGGGACACGAATTCGTTGTTGAAGGGTTGCAACGACGGAGTCGTCCGTCGTTCTTCCCCGGATATCTACACGAAGATATATGTATAATTTTTCTATGTCACACACGAGGCGAGTTGGTCGCAGACACGTAGACTTGAACATTTTCAATGATACAGGAAAAACATCGAGTAGGACTCCTCGTACCTTACAATCGTACCCTCGAGCCACACGAGTACATATTATTTGTCCATACGAAATAGACCATTCACGCACACGAAGGCACATTACGTACACGAAAGTGATTTAAATTGTAAAACAAGAAGAAGACGAAGACGAAGATGAAGAAGAAGAAGAAGAAATTTATCGAGAACACGTGCGCGCCGCCACAATTGTTATAAATTGCGATCCATGATTATTACTATTTACATAATTATCTTGCATTGTCTAGTCATACGTTATTATTATATAACTAACGATATTAATTATTAATTAACCTGTACTACCTAGTCGCATTATGTGTTGCATAAAAGAAAAAAAAATGCTATGAAAATTCCGAAGGCGAAGAGGGAAAGAGAAACTGGAAGAATACGTGGGGTGTATAGAGAGAGAAAGAGAGAAAGCGAGCGAGAGAGAGAGAGAGAGAGAGAGTGAGAATGGAAGTAAATGAGAGGAAAGAAGGGATGAATGGGATAAGTCATAAGAAAAGGTGCGAGACGGTAATAATAATAACGAAATTTCGGTTATCGTATCGCGATCGATTAAGCGAGAAATAGTTATGATCGCAGTCTTTACAACCGGCGATGGATAAGGCAACAACGGTAGACACAATATATGTTCCAAAGAAAAATAGAAGAAGAAGAAGAAGAAACGATTCAAAATATGTATGTATAATGAGAGATAGGGAGAGAGAGAGCGAGAGAGAGAGCGACAGAGAGAGAGAGAAAGGGCGAGAATGATTCGAAGGCGCTTACATTGCAGCCGTGACCGGGCTCGTCGATCGAGATCAAGATCCGGATTTGACGAATTGTGATGATGATCTCGGACGAAGTTATTTACATATTTTAAACTTAAGACGAGTGTTAGTGAGATAGAAACTTAAGGGTGCTCTGAAATATTTCACGTTGAATACGAATGTTCTTAATCGACGGTCCGACGGCGAGGAACGACCGGCCGATCTCCGGAGAGCAGATTCCAATCGAATATAATAATAATAATAATAATAATAATAATAATCGAGCACTTCGGCGACACGCGAATCATCTTGGCAAAGCTGAAATAATAATTAATCGAAGTGTCAATCCGCCCAAAAAGCCCGTCGATCAGAAGGTGACTGCGTCACGTTGGAAATTTTGCGAAACGAGACACTTTCTACAAGCGGGTCGTTCCTGGGGCCGACGGATCGAGTGGAAAAATCGGCTGAGCCCGGGCGGTCACGGTTGCCGGTATAGTCGCCTGTTTAGTTAAGGAACCGAAAGTGAAAATGATAGCGACGATGATAAGAGGAAAGAAAACGAGCGTAATAACTGTCACGACAACGCACGCGTGCGTCCCGTTTCACTACAAGATTCCACGTTTCGTAGTCGCGACGCGCCCGTACGTACTGGTGGTAGAACTAAAAAAGAAACAAAAAAAAA
>SMSR01012378.1:193440-206442 GCA_019453355.1 Ceratina japonica
TGAGAATGGAAGTAAATGAGAGGAAAGAAGGGATGAATGGGATAAGTCATAAGAAAAGGTGCGAGACGGTAATAATAATAACGAAATTTCGGTTATCGTATCGCGATCGATTAAGCGAGAAATAGTTATGATCGCAGTCTTTACAACCGGCGATGGATAAGGCAACAACGGTAGACACAATATATGTTCCAAAGAAAAATAGAAGAAGAAGAAGAAGAAACGATTCAAAATATGTATGTATAATGAGAGATAGGGAGAGAGAGAGCGAGAGAGAGAGCGACAGAGAGAGAGAGAAAGGGCGAGAATGATTCGAAGGCGCTTACATTGCAGCCGTGACCGGGCTCGTCGATCGAGATCAAGATCCGGATTTGACGAATTGTGATGATGATCTCGGACGAAGTTATTTACATATTTTAAACTTAAGACGAGTGTTAGTGAGATAGAAACTTAAGGGTGCTCTGAAATATTTCACGTTGAATACGAATGTTCTTAATCGACGGTCCGACGGCGAGGAACGACCGGCCGATCTCCGGAGAGCAGATTCCAATCGAATATAATAATAATAATAATAATAATAATCGAGCACTTCGGCGACTCGCGAATCATCTTGGCAAAGCTGAAATAATAATTAATCGAAGTGTCAATCCGCCCAAAAAGCCCGTCGATCAGAAGGTGACTGCGTCACGTTGGAAATTTTGCGAAACGAGACACTTTCTACAAGCGGGTCGTTCCTGGGGCCGACGGATCGAGTGGAAAAATCGGCTGAGCCCGGGCGGTCACGGTTGCCGGTATAGTCGCCTGTTTAGTTAAGGAACCGAAAGTGAAAATGATAGCGACGATGATAAGAGGAAAGAAAACGAGCGTAATAACTGTCACGACAACGCACGCGTGCGTCCCGTTTCACTACAAGATTCCACGTTTCGTAGTCGCGACGCGCCCGTACGTACTGGTGGTAGAACTAAAAAAGAAACAAAAAAAAACATTAAAAAAAAAACACAAAATGAGTATTAAATATATGCGGGGGCCATGGAGAGGAGGGAATCTTCCTTTTTCTCAAAAGCGCTGGATCACTCGTCGATCCGTTGGCTTTTCTTTACCGTCAAATAAACGAAAAAAGAAGGAACGCGCGAGACCCGCGTTTTCGCATAGCTCGTTACTTATCCTCGGTTTCGGTAGATAGGCAAGTTCGAACTAAAAAGTAAAACAATTCCGGAAGATCTTCTGAACGTGCGTTGCCTCTCCTTTCTGCAAAATCATGCCCTCCTCGCTTCCCACCCTCCCTCCCTCCCTCCCTCCTACCCGAGGAGAGATCGCAGGCCCTATATTGCAATATTTGTACTTTTCCATGTTGAAATCGCGATATACAATAAATTATATTAACAAACTTCGATTCCCCGTTCTCTCTTCCGAACCGATTTTCAGTTACACTTGGACCGAGCGTCCCTCCGTTTCGCCGAGGGTGCAGCGTCGGGAATGGGATAAGAAGTGATTATTGAGACAATTTTAACTCAAATATTCTTTATTTATCGTCATATTTCTTACATATCGCCACAGGTACCATACAATAGTTACAGTATTGCAACTTCTGCGCACTTTTTGCAAACACTCGAGTACCAGACGCGAGGCTATCGGTCGATCGCGGGAACCAGCGCGCACAAGTGAGGACCGTTTTGGCTCGCACGTATAATTGCTTAAATAATTTGTTAGCTGATAAGATAAGGAGTATCGATGGCACCGATTCCAGCAGCTACACCGCCCTCGTCTTCGTCGTGCGATTTCGTTCTCAAGATGTGTCCTACTTCTTCGTTATATTCAATGGTATCACAATCTCTGTGAATGATAATTAAATTAGTCGATTGGTAAAGAAGGAAAACAAGCTATCGGCCACCAGGAAACGGACTGCTTACCCGATAACAACGCCGTAAACGCCGAGCTCCGATACGACGTCAGAGAAATTCAGATGATTGTCCTCGAACGGCTCGTTATGAGCGCGTACTACGTAATTACTCTGTACGGGCGGATACAAGCGATCCATGAGTATCCAGCCACATCTTTCTTCCGTCTTTCTCATCGATTCCAATTGCACCTTTATATCTTCGCCGTAAACGTTGTTTCCCCCTCCTTCTCTCTGCGGTTTCAACACATACTTCCCCGGCTCGGCGATGGCCTTATCGATTATTGCTTCGGCCTCGTCATTCTAAGAACAAACATTTTTTACTTGTCACGTAAACACCAAAGGAGTAAAGGACTCTTTTGATTCTTACAAATTCTAAAGAGTAAAGCCCAGTAAATACTTCTTGGATCTGTTTCCTCGCGTTCTCGTCTTTCACAAATACATTCAGTGCGCCAGGGTAAGCCAGAGATTGCTGCACCTGAATAGAACGTTGATTATTATATTATTTTTACTACTTTTTTCTGATATACCTTTTTGGTGCCGGCTAAATGGTATTGTATCGATGGACATTTTATCGCGCGAGAACGTTCGATTAACAATCGAACTTCCCATTCTCGTTCAGTAGGATAAGCGTTGACTTCGTAGCCGGACCGGAAATAGACTACAGCCACTTCCGAATGACCACTAAAAATTGTTTGATAAATTCTTTAAAATTGAAAAATCTCAGAACTGTTATTAATTGGTAATTCACAACGTACACCATCAGTTCCTTATTTGGACCCAATTTCGCCTCGGACACTAGATTCGATAAATTCCTCCTGATCACCGTAATCTTCGGATTAATTTTTTGTATTTCAAATTCGTGGAACCTCTGATCGCATATGTTATAAGTAATGCTTTCAACGACGAACAATATTACAGCCCTAAAATAGAATAAAATTGCATAACGTGTTCAGTTTTTATTGCTACGCCTGTTTACTTACTTTTCAACGTTGTATATCTCCCACGCATGTGTTAATCCTTTGGAAAGTCCATTGATTGGATTGTTTTCTGGAATCTAAAAATGATCGTGAAATCATTTGATGATGTTCATTCAAGCAGAATACTTACGTTTTTCAATTTATCTTCGTGGCCCAACTGCGGCAGAATATATCTGGAAAGATACAATATGTGTACCGTCGTAATAGATTTGGTAATAAAATCTTACTTGTGCCATTGAGTGGCGACTGTAACTATTCCTGCGAAACTGCTTGCAATGGTATTAAATTCCACTTGTTTTATTTGATTTTCATGTAGCATGTAGTCCGATCTGAATAATCCAAGACTGAGGCTCTGGAAGAAAGAAATATTTAGCGACTGTACATATTATCTACTAATGAAATCGATTGATCTTATTAAAATCTTACTTGAGCAAATCCTTCTTTATATATAGTTTCATAAATACTAAATAATCTTCCTGTAAATGGGTCTGCATTGACTGTGCTAAAAAGTGAAAATAATTTATAATGAATTCACATTAACAAAGGGATCCTTATTCTTGCATACCTTTTTAAACTCTTTTTAAGGAAATCATGATCGTGTGCAACCTTGTGCATAAGTTTGTTTAATAAAGTTTGAATACTTTTAGCTCTCTGGAAGTTCTCCTTAGGAAATGTTGAAGGGAGCAAAGTGAATGGTAATACTTGAAGCTGATTTTTATTAAATGCTACCTTCGACCGTATACCAATACCTTAATTAAAAAAAGGTGTCTTTAATCTTGAAGATATGGAGAAACAATATTTTATTTAACAATATAAATTACCGTGCATAAGAGCCCAATCTTTAGCCTTGTCAACGGTACTTTCCAGTTCGTGTTTTCCAAATTGCACCTTGATGCAAGGCTGCAACCGTGCTTCCTCCATTATTATAAAAAGGTAATAAAAATATAGAAAATCGGAAAGATGAGTTAGAGGTACTTGTAAGATTGAGGAAACGTTGCAGAAACTTGGTTACAGGTGTGATGAACACATTGACAGTGTGGGATTTTGGCATTAGGCGACTAAAAGCCATGCGCTGATGACGTCACAGCTTAGAACATCACGCGCCGGCATTACCGTGCATCATGTTTACACATTTGACAGAATTAGGTGCTCAAAGGGGCCCATAAAGTGGGTGGGCTGAACGAATAAATTTCATGCCCTGCATGCATACGCCATCCGCCGGGTGTTCTAGGAAGCAGATGCTATGGCCGCGCCTCTTTTAAGGAACTTTTTATTAGAACCACCGGGAACTTAACATCTGTAGGAGGCGCTAGCGATATATTATAAAAGGACGTGGCTGTGTCGTTATAAGATTATAAGTAATAATTCCTAAAGTTAGAATTCGTTCTTCGCTTTTCAATTAGACGAATGGAATCAGTAATATTAAGTCGATCTCGTTTTTTAATCAAAGCGTGTGCTCGCGATTCGGAGGCGATCATTTTCGCGCCAACGATTCCGACACCTGCGGTGAACTTCACGTAATATACCCCCCCCTCCCCCATGGTCCTCGTAGAAAAACGCTACATCGTGTCTGCATTGAAAGGTGCAGCGAGCGAGAAACAGAAGGGTTAATTGTGTATTATCGGTTTATATCTGATTTACCGAGACATGTAACGAATCGCAGTGACGAGATTAAAATGCAAGACGATATATTCCCGGCTGCTGAGAAAATTCTATCCGACATCGAAAACGTGGTGAAGAAGAATCCGTCTCTGTGAGTGTTTTCTTAGACAGTAGATTACGAGGGCGGAGTCTTTAAAAATATCTGTGAAATGTATCTCGAAATTGTCCGATTCGGTGCATCGGCATCTCCCTCGTTCAAATGACGAGACCTCCGGGTCGGCGTGTTTTAATTTCGCTCGAATTAAACCATAACATCGCCGTCGTACGCGTTAATCAGGCATGAATACGTGCGACGCTTCGTAAAAGGTTCGCATAATAAATACAGTATCAGTAACGTTACAATCCGATATTTATGATGGGACGCCAACGTCATCGCGATTATTAAATGTTAATAACGATTGCCAGGCGTCTCCCTTTATTCCCTTTTAGACGCACATGTATGTACTATCAAATAGCGAGCGTACGCACATACATGTATTTTTGCAAGTGTGATTTTACGATGATTGTATGCTGTACTATGTCCATATAATAAGCGATGTCGTTGTATTATCAATCTAAAATTAGATACATCGAATGCAAAACACATATTAACGTTATAATACAAAAGCTAGTATAAGTTAATGTCAACATTAGTTTTCGTTATATAATTCGTATAACATTCATATCCATTAATAATTCAAATAGAATAACTATACTAATAATAAGCGTATGCAAATCAGACATTTTTGTATTTCTCTATTTTCCTATACATGCGGATTTAGCGCGCCTCTATTGACGCACTCGCGACTCAGATAATTAAAATTCGATTTGACGATTGCAGGAGAAGTTTTGAAATCGTCCCGGCGGAGGATAATGAGAACAAGTCGCCGGTGTTTCATCAGGGGGATAGCCTCGGCCTGGCGTCGTGGTGCGTGCAGCCGCTATACTGTTACGTCCATCGTCGGCTCCTCGAGCATCGCCAGAACAAACACAGACGCGAGGAGCCTGGCACAATAGCGAAATGGTTGGTGGGCGCGTTGCTGCTGAACCCGGACGTAACGACGTTCTGGAACATGCGGCGCGAGCTAGTCAGGAGTCACAAGTTGGAGCCCTCCGACGAGTTCTTCTTCACCCGGCTGGTGCTTTACCACAAGCCGAAGTGCTTCGAGGTGTTCGCCTATCGACGGTGGTTGCTGTCGTACATTCTTAACGCTAAGGACAGTAATTACGACCCGGAGCTGGCCGAATCGCCGCTCTCCACGGAACTGGAGATAGCGACCACGTGCGCGGACAGATACGCGAGCAACTATCACGCGTGGAGTCATAGGCGTCACATAATGACTCTGCGCGAGTCGCGGGGATTTACATATCCTACCATGGATGCGGAATGGAAGAATTCTCTCGCTTGGTGTCAGCGACACGTGTCCGATTACAGCGGACTCTCCTACCGGCAGTTCCTACTGAACAAATACATGTTCGACTCGAAGGAGCTGCCGGGCGAGCCGTTCATAAAATGCACGGACCTTGGTGAACAGTGGCGAGACGAATTGTTTGCTTACATTAAGTCGAACGTCAGTGATACGAGGGAGACGCATCGGTTGCAGAGGCTGTTCGACGCAACCAATTCGGAGCCCGGGGCGATCGTTTGCTCCAGGACGAGAGAGCACGCGTATTTCCGCGCTTTGTCATATTGGCTGGAGGAATGCCGGGCGAGCGACAGCGCTATTTGCATGTACAACGATCACGAGGCTCTTTGGTGTCACCGGAGATTCCTCGCGTATCTCCTCGCGCGTTTCGTGCCGCTCAAGTATTCCTGCCACGGTGACGAGCGCGGCGAGAGTAAGGACGCTCAGAAAACGTCGTTGAACAGCTTGTCGCACGATCTCCTCGTGGAGGCGTTCCGCGCGCGCACCGGCAAGATCGCCGACCTCGCCGTGAAACGAGACCACCACGAGAAGATGCTGGTCGAAAGGNCGAGTTCTTCTTCACCCGGCTGGTGCTTTACCACAAGCCGAAGTGCTTCGAGGTGTTCGCCTATCGACGGTGGTTGCTGTCGTACATTCTTAACGCTAAGGACAGTAATTACGACCCGGAGCTGGCCGAATCGCCGCTCTCCACGGAACTGGAGATAGCGACCACGTGCGCGGACAGATACGCGAGCAACTATCACGCGTGGAGTCATAGGCGTCACATAATGACTCTGCGCGAGTCGCGGGGATTTACATATCCTACCATGGATGCGGAATGGAAGAATTCTCTCGCTTGGTGTCAGCGACACGTGTCCGATTACAGCGGACTCTCCTACCGGCAGTTCCTACTGAACAAATACATGTTCGACTCGAAGGAGCTGCCGGGCGAGCCGTTCATAAAATGCACGGACCTTGGTGAACAGTGGCGAGACGAATTGTTTGCTTACATTAAGTCGAACGTCAGTGATACGAGGGAGACGCATCGGTTGCAGAGGCTGTTCGACGCAACCAATTCGGAGCCCGGAGCGATCGTTTGCTCCAGGACGAGAGAGCACGCGTATTTACGCGCTTTGTCATACTGGCTGGAGGAATGCCGGGCGAGCGACAGCGCTATTTGCATGTACAATGATCACGAGGCTCTTTGGTGTCACCGGAGATTCCTCGCGTATCTTCTCGCGCGTTTCGTGCCGCTCAAGTATTCCTGCCACGGTGACGAGCGCGGTGAGAGTAAGGACGCTCAGAAAACGTCGTTGAACAGCTTGTCGCACGATCTCCTCGTGGAGGCGTTCCGCGCGCGCACCGGCAAGATCGCCGACCTCGCCGTGAAACGAGACCACCACGAGAAGATGCTGGTCGAAAGGTTCTTGAAATTCGCGCGTAGCATCGGCCTCGAGATTAAATCGTGATCTCGTTAAGCCGTGTACCTCGCAGTCCCACGATCACGTATGCGCAATAAGACATGTAATCCTCTTCGTACTAGGCACTAAACGACATGCCGGTATTAAAAAAAAAAGAAACACTCACGCAATAACTCTTTATTCCGTATTTCATGCAGGCGTTATTTCTACGTGTATATATGTAGTAATGCTCCGGCGAGGGGTCAATTTATGAACGCGTTAAACGACACACTTCTCTCCCCACCGTTTATCGACGCTGCGGCGAGTGTGAAGATACGATAGCGATCGAAATAAAAATGAACAGGTTGCAGTGGAGCGTTACTGTATTTTATCCATGAATTGTATCTCGATAGTGCTCTCTCGTCTGACCTACTTGCGGCGAGTTCTCCGCGTGTAAATGATAATATAGTATCGTTTACAATAACGTATAAGACGTAATGTACAACATAGATGAAAAATGGAGTGAGTATCGATACTTATTTTTGAGACGTTTACCGTGTATCGTTTAAGGGAAATTTTCAATAATTGGATGCGACGTCCGTCGCAATAATCAAAGGCGAAGGATGCGATCGTTCTCGCTGGTCCGAAGGCTGAGCCAGGGTTTTTATGAGTGACGTTAATCCACGGTCCCAGCGATTCTCTTATCAGGCATGCGAGGCTGTTTGATACCGATTGAGAATCTACTGAGAGCTTCTGCTAATATGGAACGAGAGAATCGCTGGGACCTCGTCGGTCAATGGATTAATCGTTGCTACGATGGACACCTTGCTCTTCCTAGTGGATCTTGTCGTAGGGAGTCCTGGAAGTGATAAACGCGAGGCAAATAAATGTCACATCCTCATGAATGTCTTCATCATTCGCAAACCAGAAAGCCTCCAACCATTTCCTGTACATATTCATTTCGAGATCCTCTTATCATTTCGTCGATCCCAAACTTACTATTATAAATGTTAGCCGAGTCGCTTATTCTCTTTCTTAATTACGATCATTTCGTTTCATTTTTCTTCTAGGAAAAACTGTGAACGATGCGTGGGTGCTCTTTCCACTTGACAAATGAATATGTTCTCGTGATAGAGCAGAGATGCGTTGCCCCTCCCTCTTCTTAACTCTCGTTAGTCTTACTTAAAGCGTGCTCGATGTGTAAGGAAGTACAAATTTGATTTCCGGATGCATTATTTATGAAAGTGACAATGTAGCCGCGCGACTTTAAAGCAGAACGTTCCCCCGATGCTCGCGGGAAGCCAGAAGTATGTATAGCCGGAGGATTGATCAAATTCTGAGACGAGGAGAATGATAGTTTTTCAATTAAGTATTCTCAGTTATATAAACGTATCGTGGGTCATTAGAATAGCGCGAATCTTCGAAAACGCAGGACGTGTTTATGCCAATCGTTCCCGTACTGCATACGTGTACACAGGCGACGCTCGCCACGTTGTACACCTTTGGCACGGGAATCCGACCCGAAAATAAACGTTTCGTACGCACTTTTCCCCGTCAGTATACCGGGAATAGTCGTTATGGCACGATCGTCGGATCTGTCCGCTCATAGCTCCCAAATCCTTGCCTTTGTTTTATTAATAAAGTCGAACCTTGTTAATTCAACTCTTTCGTTGATTAACGATGCGTCTCTTTACTCGTCGACGATCCGCACACGTTCCTGCGGCAAAACGGACTTGGCCCTAATACCCGCGTCCTGCTTGTCTTGACCTTAATCTCTCGGTACCCTTCAACTCCGGAATTAAAATGCGAAACTAGGAAGTGGGAAGTGTTTTTCAAAAATCAATGAATGGCTAATATGAAAAATGATTTATTGGACAGAAAAACATTGCAATATGCGTTTAGCTATTCAATTTTCTTGTAAATCCTTCAATGTCCGCGGTGTGACAATCTGAACGATGCATCAACGGTGATACCGTCTGCGAACGACCCTGGGGCGATGGGGTAATTAGTTATTCCGTGCGTCGTATTGTCAAGGGATTACTCTTAATACATTGTCGAATCCTGCACGTGACTATTGCCTATTACGTCGTATGGTCGATCGTGTTCGATTGCCCGTCGTGCCGCGAGGTACGACAAGGCGGTCGATAGGCATCCTCAGAAATTCCACTGGTGCGGTACGCTGAAAAGGCAACGTGACAACGTGTGCAGTGGCGGGTCGGGCAAGCTTTGCTCTGCTTTTTTTACGCTCGTTTTACCGGATCCGTGGAGGCCGATGGCGTTCGACGCTGGACCTGCAGTAGGGAATCCCGATGATCTCGCTAAACAGTATCAGATGCAGATCGCTCAAAACAAAGGTGAGATCGTTACTTTGATACGTCAGTACGCTTATAACTTTTATTCGAGGCAAGCATTGGTCATATTTTATGGTAGCGTTAGTTGTTTACAATTTATCAGTAGACAATGGATGCTTATGCAAAATAACAGATAAACAGGTAGTTAAGGAAATTTGCTTAACATTACAATTATCGTCAAAAGGTTTTATCATTTAAACAACATCCATTTGTTTTTTGTATTTCCTATATTTACCTGAAAAAGTATTTAATTATTTCACGAGTGAATCGAATATCGCCAGGTTTGGGTATTATTATAGATATTGTTTCTAGTCAGTGGTCGAGTAATTGCCATGCTGTATCGATGTTATCGGTGAAGTATTTATAGATTGCGATACGGATGCACCTCGTTGGAAGTGTTCGATGCCAGCCCCGATTCCGCGATCAAACGAAAAAAACTAACATTTAGAACATCTGCAATTAATCAAACACGTGATAAGGAAATAGCGAACTGCGTTGGAACGATGTTTGGCCGAACATCTTTATTAGATCACTCACATTAGTGCCGCAGTACATAATGTACGTCTGTAAATCTAATTTTAACGGCGCCGAGACATCAGCCGATTCCAAATAAGTGCGGAAGTTTTCAATGCAATACCGACTCGTCTACGCTATTTTTAGTCGAAATTAATCTGTCGCTGGCATGTATCGCCGTAAACAGTCCCTACCGCGTTTCATAACGATCGTCACGAGACGGCCGGCGACAGTTTGTTTCTCGAATAAACAAATTATTTATCTCGATGGTAGATGGACGAGGATGCCACTTCGTACGAGGGACAGTGGTTATCGTAGGGAATCGCGTTTGTTGGGATCGATTGAGTATCGCTTCGACGACGTAGAGAATCTCTTACCCTTGTCACGGAACAGCTCTGAACTCGCGACCTTCTTCGTGAAGAATGGACGTACCTTATACTCGCTAAATTGAGACCGGACTTAACGAGCATACAGATAAACTGGGACTTGGACTATCGGTCGACATACGTTGTTTCTATTTACTCGACATTTACAGAGGAATCCAACTGGATTTTGGATTTGCTTCAGACATAGAGACAGCTAATTCAGATTCATTGTAGAATTCTCTATGTTGTCAGATACGAGATACACAATATACTCCATGAAGCTTGAGTTTAACTCTCGATGTGTCCAGTCAACCTCAGGCGTAGATATTGGATGTTACTTAAAAGAAATAACGTTCTAACGCAGTCAATCAAGTTAAGACTGATTTCCAATCGTATGTAAATCAGTGGCTGGTTGAAGCGGTGCATACGGATGAGCAGGACGTACCTTGGACTAGTTAAATCGATTAGATCTCGAAAGAATTCGATGATTGTGCCTGTCGCGTTAGCAATTCGGAATCAAGAGGGGATGATGCTGGTGTACGCGTCGCAGACTCTGGGAAGTGGTGCATTCTCCAAAAAGATGCGCGGCTCTTTGCCAAGGAAACATGATTGCCCTTGCACCTGAAAGGTGTTTTAGTTCCTCGGAAAAAGTCTTTAAGGTCACACCTCGAACTTCCACGAAAACGCAACGAAAGAGACTAATTGATCTCAAGACATCTTCCTTCGTTTTTTGTCGCTCTTGTTTACCGGTGCTCGAGATTTTAATGACGCTGCGAATTGATCGTAAGCGAGGTAAGAAAGAGAGGCAACGCGCGATACGAGCCGGGTGTGATTTGATTACAGAAACGTGTCTGTAACTTGGACTGCTTGTTACGTTACTGTGCCCGTTCCTCTTAATGAGGAAGTTGCTTTTATTTTGCCTGGGGCAATTAAATGTCCATCGCAAACGCAGAGAGCCCCGCTCGCATCTTTGTCGTTCTTATTTGCGGTTTCGCTTGATAGGAAGAAACGGAAGTGGACCGGGTTTTAAACAGCTGACCGGCGCGGCGGCCCCTCTGTACTCTGTACACATGCCGATGGTTGCAGCTGCAGCCTGATGCCATCCCCGTGTCTCCCGCGTGCATGTTTGCGTTCATGCATGCACTTGTAGCAAGAACAGATGCACTGGGTGTCAGTGAAACCGTGACACGGCTCGTACGAACCTGGCTCGTTTTCGGGCAATCGCAAACCCGACCTTGTGACATCTCGACGGTCTTGTGACGCCACGTTACGATACGTTGACAGTTCTCTGATACCGTCTTGTCACACGCTGACGGTTCCGCGATACGAGGCTCGTGCCACGATTTCGTGAACACTCTGTACGTGTTACACAGGCAGCAGCGTGGTATTCGGTCAATAGCTGGGAAGACTGGCGCAGACGCGGGGGAACAGCTGAGTGTGCGTCCGCGTATATGCATCCCGACGGTGCTGTACCATTGGTGTACATCCGCGAAAGCCGAGTACCGAGGACGATCACGAGTGAACGCGGGCCGCATCACGCACGGCCCGACACACCGCATTGCCGTATTTTCGCTGCGAACGTGGTGCACGTCGGCCACAGTGCGTCCGTCGACCGTCTGGTCCCGTCTCGGGCCGATCGGGAAGATCCACCGGGAGGCCGCCGCTCTCGGAGATAACCGAGTCCCGAAATGCGGAAAATCGGTGTAACGTGTTAGGAGATACTCTCTCCCTGGAGTGCATTCTATCGATCGTTCGTCGCTCGTGAGAAAAAACGGAGCGAAGAGTGCGCGAAACGACGGCCGGACGGATGTATTTCGGCAAAGGTCTCATTCATCTTCCTTCGGCTCCTCGAGTCGGAGAAACGATGCTGAGACCTTATTGACTGTAACACGTCCACGGGACGTACGAGCGTTCGCCGAGAATTTCGATGGTCGATTACAATGGAGAACAGGAGAGGCGTACAGGGAATTTAGGATAATTGATGCTGGAGTGGACCTAATTTTAAGTCAGTTTTTTGTATGTGACACTGTAGCTGTAACGTGGGACAGTGGCGCCCCTTTATTGGACTGCCAGCTACGATAACACTCATCGCAGGTGCGATCCTTTCTCATCATTTCTCGCCTTTTGCAAATTCCAATCCCGTAGCCCGTATCTTATGTCAGTTGCAAAAAATAGATACCTGAATCGCGTAAGTCTTGCATAAAATTAGCACGTCATCATTGACGCGCGGAGTTAATTGCAATCAACCGATATAAAACCGTCTCCCACTTTCCGCTTGTTTTTCTTACACACTATAGTGTATATATATACGGAGAGACACCGACGAGGCGTTTCGCGATGATCCGGAAAATGGTCCTGGATCAATATAATATTTTGGAGTACGTCTTGCTTTACAGACCTCGTGGCGGAGTAGGGATCGAGCCTCCGCACAGCAGTGACAGCGATGAATACT
>SMSR01012378.1:208998-223836 GCA_019453355.1 Ceratina japonica
GATTACAATGGAGAACAGGAGAGGCGTACAGGGAATTTAGGATAATTGATGCTGGAGTGGACCTAATTTTAAGTCAGTTTTTTGTATGTGACACTGTAGCTGTAACGTGGGACAGTGGCGCCCCTTTATTGGACTGCCAGCTACGATAACACTCATCGCAGGTGCGATCCTTTCTCATCATTTCTCGCCTTTTGCAAATTCCAATCCCGTAGCCCGTATCTTATGTCAGTTGCAAAAAATAGATACCTGAATCGCGTAAGTCTTGCATAAAATTAGCACGTCATCATTGACGCGCGGAGTTAATTGCAATCAACCGATATAAAACCGTCTCCCACTTTCCGCTTGTTTTTCTTACACACTATAGTGTATATATATACGGAGAGACACCGACGAGGCGTTTCGCGATGATCCGGAAAATGGTCCTGGATCAATATAATATTTTGGAGTACGTCTTGCTTTACAGACCTCGTGGCGGAGTAGGGATCGAGCCTCCGCACAGCAGTGACAGCGATGAATACTCGTCGACGCATTCCGGTTCCGGGCATGGGTACAGCCAAGGGCACGTGGACGGCTACAAGGTGCCCAAAGTCCAGGTGTCGGGCCCATCAAATAATGATGAATCCTCTTCCGTCATCAATGGGTAAGTCCCATGTTACTGACTGACTCATCTTCTTGGCAAGCGGGACTCCCGTGTTCATGCAGATGATAGTGTCTTATAAGAACGCTACGAGCGTGTCCTCTTAAACGTATCGATCGGGCACACCGAGCGGAGGAAATTAACTCGGCCTCTGTACATACTAATTAGCTCGCAATATTTCTGTCCTCCTGCGAAGAAAATTTCTACAAGTGTTCGCATATACTTATTACAGCTCGTCGCCGGGCGTTCGCGCGGAAGAGAATTTCCTAGGCGGGTATTTTTTAAAACGGTACCTGCGCGTACACCGTTACACGCCGATGAACCGATTCCCCATTAGTAAATAAGTCGACAGGATTGGCCACTTATTTTTAGAGTAACTTTTATACGCCCAAGGCTGTGGCATCCGTGGGTCTAAAAATATCGTCTTCGGGAAATTCATTTTTATTCGACGTATCGTAAAGGAGATCAATATGAGAGAACGAACAAGGCTGGCATCGATAAATGGAAATGGGACGAACATCTTGTCTTTCGTGACAGTGATCCGTTTACCTTCCTCGAGGAGAGCCGTCCTATGGTTTCGCGATGTAAGCTTTTGATATTAAGGTTAATCTTTCTGATCCAGTTCGAACCAGTTGTGATTTTTCTCTGATCCCCCTCGTTATCTCCCACATGTTCCAATCACACAATGTCATATCCTCATTTTATATAAATTTCAAGTATAGTCTCCCTACTACGCCCGACCTTGGGATTATCGCGATAATTAATCTGCATTTCCATTTAGAAAATCGTTCGGTCTCCAATTCCCGACCAATTCATTAAAAATGTTTCAGTAACTTTCCGGCGTGCACGCGTCGGTTTCCGTAGACTCGATCGATGGAAATATGATAGGAAGCCAATTCCAAGTGACGCAAATCCATGTCGGTTGTTGTACGTGGCTTCACCGTTGGCTCGCGTTGTCTGTCGGATTAATCCTCACGATTTTCCTTGCCTTTTCTAATGCCAGCAGACTCCCGTGCCATCCACCCATGGCACGTGCGCGCGAGCGCTGGCTGCACACGTGTTTCCATGCACGCGTCCCACCGAGCCTTCGTTTGCCCGAACGGTAATTGAGCGAATTTCCTCGGGGTTGTCTCGTTATTCGCGGAATACCAAGGATAACGAGACACTTTACGCTTTTACAATAGGTGCGAGGATTATCCTATATTTTTTTATCGGTAACCACCGACCTCTCATTTAATACCACTTCACATTTACATTAACTATGATAATAGCATGTATGTTGTCGACGGAGCTCTTAGTGCACTATCGCACGAGAAATTCTTTTCAATACTTATGACGTTCATCCGTTATCGCGTTTACTCTCTTCTTCACTCACCTAATCTTTACGATGTATTCGTCGACCCCAGAATATTATCTCGGCCACTATGGTAATAGTTGATCTATTGTACGCAGACGCAAACACCGCTGCTATCCCTTTTTGCGGTTTTTACTTTAGCGGAATTTTTGCCAAACGTAGTCAGAGATAACGTTGCATCCATAAAAGAGCAATCGTTTGAAGTGTACGGAGTACTTTCATTGAAAAAGCCATAGTTAATCTTATGTGTCCTCAGGGATATTTTGCTCAATGCACAGGAGCCTTTTTATTAGAGGACAGAAGATGTAAAAATCTTTATCGCACGGTCCAATAAATTAACGGCGGAGATGAAGTATTATGAAAAGTGGCGTAAAGTTCGTAAACCATAGATAACCGGTTATCGCTGTTTACGATTAATTCAAAAGTATACAATAGTGTTGAGTGGATTGCACGAAACATGAACTTTTGCCATATATTTCTGTATGTTTAGAGTCAATTAGTGTTTCGTGACTTAACGTTGATAATTTCTCGTAAACAAGTATACGATTTTTAGCTAACTAATAATCGAAATAAGTAGTAGAAGAATCGGTATCAGGTTTGCTCGATGTATTTGTTTAATAACACAAGATCACAAGGGACCAACTGTTGTTCCTATCATTTTTATCACTTATTGCTTCCGTTTCGTTACAGTTAAATTCATTCGGCGCCGATAAGGGTCACTTATCTCTGCAATAATTCATTGAGAATTGGAGCAACGCAAAAATGCACTTATAATTATGCATCGTGATTAACTGCTCGATGTTTGTAAAAGTGTTTAGGATAATGAGCAAATGAGGTAAAAGGTAGGCCTTAGACGCCAGCCAATGATACGGATCAGACCTCCTGCTGTTTGGGTCTAGGTAGCTGGATAAGTCATCGACTTTACTTATGACGTCCCTTACTTCGTCTCTTGATTTTCGATAATTTCCCGAAGGTCAAACTGACCCTATCAGTTGGGTTGCAGATTTTAAGAATGAACGAAAACCGATAAACAACTTGTTATGGCGAATAACGACCGAGAGTTTTAGATCGTTCTGGCTTCACTCAGCGAGCATCGGTACCATCCTCCTCGTATCGCGGGATTGAATTCGACTTGATAAGATATGTTAATTGTTTTCCATTTAAAACCGAGTGAGCGTCGGTCTGGTCTGCGTGCGAAGTTCGTTTCCAACGTCGTCGCGTAATAAGATTCCGGTTTTCGACACGTTCGAAACTGGTTGGGCAATTTGTCGGGAACCCCTCGCGAGAGGCGGAAGCGCGGAAGAAGAGGAAAGAGGACCGGGCAGGAGGAGGGACAAGTTAGTACGAAGACGGTATAGGGAAGAGAGAGGAAGAGAGGAGGAGGAGGCGGAGGAGGAGGACGCGTGAATCGAGCGAGAAGCAGCGAGCGAGCGAGCGAGCAAACGGAGGAGCGGTCGGTACGAGCGTAGAAAGAGGAACGGCACAGGTCGGAGCGGTGCCAGTGCCGGATAGAGACACGGTTCGGCCGCGTCGGCTAGTTCGCGTCGCGTCGCGTCCTTTCCTAGTTTTCGGACGAATTCCTCTCGGCGAGGAGATGAGGAGGACAGGATCGCGCGCGATGCCGCCGTCGTAGCGTCGACGGTCCATCTCGCATGCGCCATCTTGATCGTCGGAGTCAGTGCACCGGAGTTCGACGGGTCAGACGACGGTCTTCGATTGATCGACGCCGCCGTATATCGTCGGCGAACGGATCCCGCCGCCGCCGCCGCCGGTTTTCCGTTCTCCACCGTAAACATAAACTCACGACTCCGCAGATCGTTTCTCGAACCAGCGCGAGAAGCTTTCGGAACGAGAACTCGGCAGCGTGAAAGTTGCCCGACGCGACGCGTGCAGTTCGTTGCAATCCATTGCGCGCACTCATCGTACGCGGATCGCGTTCTCCAAACTTACGAATTTAAACAGTGAAGAAAATAAAAATAAAGTCTCGGTCCTCGCGCGGCCGACGATTATTTTCGCGGGGCAACAGCGGTTTATAACGTAATCCGCAGCAAATGCGACACACACGATTTTCTATGACACGGTCAGGGTTTGTGTTGTTGCATCGGTGATTGACATGGATCGAAGAAAAGACTCTACGTCTGACGAGAGGAAGACATCTACAGACAGTGGGAACTTGGAAAAAGTCGATAAACCAGTCTCGTTCTCCTTCTAAACGCAAGGAAATACCACGGAGACTCTTGTTTTCTCTTTACGTCGTTGGCCTGGCAACCGTACGAACGATACCCTTAAGGGCTCGGTCGCGACCCTTAACGACGCTTGATTAGTTGGGAGTTTCTTGTTTTTCACGCGACTGTCTCAGCAGCCGTTATGTGAAGAACCATATCGTCGACGATGAAACGCGTTCGCAAAACTTCCGATGCATTTACTTGAAGGACGATACCTGAAACGAGATTCGAGTGCGATCGCATCTGCAACATACGGTGAATACTTAATTAGTGCCTTCGGTCACGTGCGACGGATACTAAAAGTTCGGGTGACAAATTTATTATTAAACGTGTGTCAGTGGCCGGCGTGAAATTTCGTTGCAGGACAACAATACATATTTCAAGTGCATGGGGGAGGTAAAAGCGCCCCTCAAGAAACCTATAATGCTTTGCTTCGTACAAGGATTTTACTCGCGGGAGGATTCGAAGTTGCGCCGCTTCAAAAGGTGAAATTCTCTTCAATCATTCTTAGTTTACATTTTTTAATTGGTCGGATTAAGGGTCGAGGCTTTGTCAAACTCGCGCTTAATTCCGCGCGGCTTATTGATTAGCCACGTCGAACTGGAGGAATGTCGATATCTTGCGATGGTCAGCGATGTTGATCGAAAGCCAAACCGCCGTTTAGTTCGCTTAGGCACGTGCTTTTAATGAACGTGCTGGGTCCGGGTAGGCAGAAGTACCGCTAAACCCGACGACGATAGTATTATAGCTGTCCGTAAGAACGACGACCTCGCGAACGACTCGCGTCGTGGCAGTAGGCAGCTGGTTCGTTTTCATAGCTCGCATGCACGCATGCTGTAATTTATACGTATATCGTCCTCGACGTAACTCTTTTCTGGCCGCCGTTTGCGCCGGTAACCACTACTTAAGACAGTTCCATTCACGTGGAATTGTACGTGTTTGAACAAAGAACAGTTCGATGGACGTATGTTGCCTTTTCATTAGCGAAAAATTAATTTTGACACTCTCTGATTTACACGCCTACGTAACACGATAAACATCCTCTAGGAATTACACAGTCTGCGAATAATTAGCAGTGTCTACAGAGGTCTTGTTTTGTACGGTAGCCGAGATAGATAGCAAAGCTTCTCGTTATCAATTCGCCTCGAATGCGTTTACAAATTTAGAAATTAACGAACGTACATAGAAAGACACGTGTAAATTATTAATGCAACAGGAAATCAGATGCACCTCTGGTGGGAATATCGGATGAACTAGATTCCGCATTGAATACCATCGAATTTACAAGTGAAATTGATTGAATTGAATTTTAATTGAATCTCGCTTGATAACCTAAACCAATTTACGAGCCATTATTAATGGAATCATTCATTGAAATGTCTATTCAATTGATGTCAAAGAGTTCGCTAACACTGCCGTACGTTTTCTTGACATCCGCGGACAGAACAGCTCCTTCGTAGGAAGCCAGCAAAGGAAGAGTTGAATTGCATGTAGCGATTCGTTGTACCGCAGCTCGTACGCATAGTTTTCTTATCGAAAGTGAAAGGGTACAGTACAGCGGGGAAAAATGTATTTAACGCAATGGTAATGATATTCTCTGTGGGATGCAGCGTCGTTCGCACCTCGCCCAACTCTCGAATTAAACATAACGACTCAAATTGATTTCGTTCAGAGTCGGTTATGTAACTGCTGCGCTGCTCTAGATCAGCCCGCCCGTTTCAATTTGCCGCTTTCTGACGAAATCCCTCTCCTGGGTGGGTCGAATCGATGCCGGAGGAAATCAACGGCAATCCTGTCCCCCTGAGTTCAACTCAAAGACTTTCGCAAGTTTCCGGAGACGTTCTACTTTTGCGATCATCAGGCCGGAGATCGTTCGATGCAAAACAGGATATTAAAGAAATGGGTAATAAACATCCTTATCGCTGTTTAAATCGCGGTGCAGTTTTATCTGAATCGAGACCTAAATCATCATTACACGTCATGTCAAAATCTCTTGTTTGCAAGACGATACGCCAGGCCGTTCCTGCTCACTCCAGAGGCTCTCCCCCACCTTCTGCAGCAGTCGCTGTACCTGAGTAGTCCGTAACGCAAACACACTGCTCGACGGATCCCCGCTTGAGGCCCCGTTCAAGGCCCCGTGACATGTATGACACAGTTACCCACGTCTGCGATACGCCCTGGCGAAACGTAATACATGCCGCGGACTCTGGTCTTAAAACATTCGATCTGCCGGCCAGCCTTGATGTTCGAGTTGTTTTCGAATCGAAACTGGATTAGATTATACGCTCTCGAGTCAATGAGAAATTATCCAGTAGCAATTTCATTCCGATCGGCGGCGATACATTTTTATTTGTCGACGCTATTTATTTATAGAAGTTAATAGTTCTATTACGATAACGATTTGTTTGGACGACCGTCGCGATTGGGCGAGAGAGCATATGCAAGGCGTCGAATTTTTTAATCCACCCAGAGAACACGTGTTAACTAATTTGACCACGGCTGGGAGACGTGTCCGTGGCGTTGAACGCGGGGATCATTGGCCAAGCCAGGGACCGTTTCGAGTGTCACGTGTAACGAACATCGATAAATTTGGACCGGACATTATACAACCTCATACATAGCGTCCAAAAAATTAATACTTATGCATGATTAAAAAAAAGTGAAAAACAAGTAGCGAAGGCTTCGGATCTTGTATTCAAGGTGTAAAGAGGTACATAAACTGAATGAATAATTTGCATCGAAATCAAGATGAAAATTCATTAGGGATTATAAAAAGAGTATGATAAATCATTTTAATGTTTCAGCCATTACATATGTAAATTGTCTTTGAGATAATGCAGAGTCTGGCTTTGAAGACTTATCAGAAAGTAACGATCTTATTCAAAATCGGTTCGAAATCGTTATTCATGGTATGGGTGAAAAAACTGTCGGTTTCAGAGGATCGCAGATAAACAGACATAGTGTATACGACGCGTGTATAATCAACCCGCTCGGCGGCTTTCCTCGGCGAATCGGTGTCGAATAAATTTGTCCCCTCCGCGGAGTTCACGATTGATTCCTTGACCTTCGTATGCAAACGAGAAACCAGCCAAGAACCGTCGGACAGACGTTGAAAAATCGCCAAGGGCTTTTTGTACGCTATCGGCGGAGGCTTCAACTGCTCGATACGACGATGCGTAAGTCAGTCATCACGATACGCACGTTTATTCTATGATGCAACATTTACGACGCCTCTCCCTTTTCACGTATTATCGAAGTAGCAGTACGAACGGAACCTCCGTTCAAAATTGTAGAATGAATTCTTTTACAACGGCCCGAATAGTCCACCTCGTCGCACCCGGTATATCCGAGATCCACGACCCTGCACGTGTTTGAAAAGCCAGTTAATTACGGTCCATGAAAGACTTCGGATCACCCTTCTCGTACGGTCGTTTAACCACCGTTCAAAGACGCGTGAAAGTATCACGGCTCCCGACGTGGCTCTTCCATAGAACAGGGTTAAATGCAAATTGCCGCCTCGATATAAACCTAGACGAGATCCCCTGCACGTGGTCGGGAATAAGTGAACAGAAACCGGGACGTTTTGACCTGCCGGAGAAATTTACCTGCGTTCGCACGAGTCATCGAGGGCCAATTGCTAGGGTCAATAAGTAAGATTACCATAGATTTGGAGGATTTATCGCCGACTCAACTAGGTAAACAGCGATCAGTTAGCTCGTCAGCAGGATATATTCTTTCATCCTCGCTTAGTATTAGCATCCAGCCTGATACAAAATGCATTCAGTCGTGTTTTATTCAGTGGATGAAACGACAGCGCGTCGCTTCGTAATCTGGGAATCTTGGAAAGTAGAATTGTAATTCACGAATCGTTTAAAATCGTGCGCCTGTTCGATGCCGGCGATCGATAAAAAAATCGATCCGTTCGCATCACTAATTTTTTTGTTCGCGCGGTCAGACAGCGTAATCGATGAAGCAGTCGTCTGGCAATCTTGTGATCGGACGTACTATTCCCGGTTCTCATCTCGACTCATTTTTTATTCTCACGTTCATTTTTCTTCATTTCTATCCACTTTTTCTCCCAGCAAGGTAATATTATTGTAATGCAAAATTCAAGTATGGAACTTCAACAAAAAGTTCTTTAGAATATTTCATATTTGCAAGTGGATTTATTATCTTATAGCACGTAGAAGACAAGTTCTAGAACATTGTGTACACTTATAGTGTCGCTATATACATAGAATGATATCTCACCTAACTTGACGTACGTAATTTCGTGCATTATTAAAACACATGTGCATTATCGTAGTTTCGAAGGACAGTTGAGGTTGTATGAGTCGTAAGATCTCTGCCACATACTTGAAACATGTAATAAAAAACAGTGTTTAATATTTGAAGCAACGAACTTTTGAAAAAATGATAATTATAGAGGAGTAAGGTTTATAAAGGTCATAAGAAATTTTTAGCGCATAATTTCTAATGTACTAATACTAGTTTTGGCATTTTTATATTGGACTTCTTTTATGTAAGCGACTTGCAACTGTCTAAATTGTTTACAAATCCTATAATTCTTACTCTTTTGTATACTTTTTATTGTATATCTTAAATAATATCCTCGAAATTGATAATATTTCAACTTTAAAATAATCTCAAATCATTACTAAGAATTATACAGAATTACAAATTTCTGTTATTGTTGTATTCACAATTTCTTTTATAAATGAAATAAAAATTCTGTCGTCCGACATAAGAATTCAAGATGTAATAACTTTTTTAATACGTATGCAAAATTTCTAAAATTTTGTACAGTGTTTATTAACGTAATATCTATAATATTAGCTGTTAAAATTTTTATGCTTTAACATTGTTTTCATGTAAGGTTTCATACAATCTTGATGCAATCTGTGTAGCTGTACACTAGCACAGCAGTAAGTCCCACTGTGGCTAATAGCTAATCCATTTAACTTTTGGCCCATGTTGGGATCAGCAGGCCCAACACAGCATTAGAGATATAATAGAAGTCGTAAAGCTACGGGGGTCGCTGTCCCTCGAATCATTAACAAAGGAGGTACTGACGACACGTCGTAAACCCATGATGCACAGATGTATTCTTCAATTTTCGGGGTCTTACCTTTCTGACCTCTATCGCCCTTTCTATCATCTCGTATCATTAACAAAGGAGGTATTGATGACACATTGGAAAACTCATAATGCACAGATGTACTCTTCAATTTTCGGGGTCTTTTCTATCTGACCTGTATTTCCCTTTCCGTCATCGCGAATCATTAACAAAGGAGGTACTGATGACACATTGGAAAACTCATAATGCACAAATGTACTCTTCAATTTTCGGGGTCTTTTCTATCTGACCTCTATTTTCCTCTCCATCATCTTGTGAAACAGCAGTTCCCTCCTAGTAATGTCTGTTTTATTGCCCATCGCGGCAGCCAGAGACGCTTCTATTTTTACAATGAATGCGCTCTTCGCATTTATGCCAAATCGGAGGGGTCAGCTTTCCTTTATTATCCCACGATTTTCTGTGATACGTGGCCGTCTTGCCAAGATTTGTTATCATAAGAACCGTCGCTACGGCGCAGAATTCGCTCCTTATTGACGCGCAGCAGGGCTGAATGGTCGACCTTTTGGGATCCATGCCAAGCAATCGGATTTAAAGGCACGTGCACATAAAACACCAAACAGGGCTCAGAGAAAAATGTGCATCCACTTCCGCGATGAGGCAATCGCTTTGGCAAATTCCTTAAATTACCGTTTTAATCCTCAGTCCAATTAACAAAGTAATTCGATTTATTCACAGTAGTTTAAACTTTCTTCGTTAAATTACGACTATGAATCTCAACATAAATCGATAGGGAAGGGAATAAAGTACGGGATAGTCCGGAAATACCGCGACGCAATTGCTCGGCGTTTAACAGCCATTCCAGAACTTTCTAAACCTTCGCTTCCGGTTCTATTGTTCCGTACTTTCCGCCTATAGCCGCGGGGAGATCAATCAAACGCGACACGCGTTCGCCTTGTGTTTAACGGCGGGCTGTAGATCAGGCATGGCGAACCGTGTCACGTACGTGACACCACCCTGAGCCCTGGGCTCTAGCACGACTAGGGATACGTTAAATAGTGTGCGTGTGCTACAGACATTACAGACTGCCGATTTATGGCAACTATTACGCGAAGTAGGGAGAGCTATGAGCGTAGGGAGAAACGAATTAGCTGTGCCTGCTGTAGGTCGTACGTTCTCCAACTCCGATTGCGTTCGTTCATTATTAAAAAAGGTCGAAAGAACATACGTGGCTCAGGAGGTACGTTTTTATTCGACGTAGCGTCAGTCTGAATTCCCGGCTGGTCCGTGGAAGGCTCGTGCACGCGTTGCTCTTGTAAACCCTCTTCGAGTTCAGCTTCTACTTCGTCCCCAACTAAAATCGTCGAAATTATTAACTGGAAATCTTCACGTCCAGTAGAATCTTTTGGAAAAATTCGTAAAAGTTTGTTCCCCAGACGGGGATCGAAGATATTGAGATATGAGCGTCTTCTTCATTGCTCGGCTGGCCTTCGGCTCTATGGGAGCCAAGTTACGATCCGCGTTCCGGGTGATTCTCAAGAAGCACCGATACCCGCGCGGCTTCTACTGATCTCGATTCCCACGTTCTCAGCTGAGAGCAATTAATTATCGTCGCTGGACGACGGTAGACTAACATTTCGTTAGCTGACTCCGAAGGACTTTCGCATCAAAGCTTCTCAGGACCCGTTATTTCCTTTCTCATTTATTAACCAACCAATTAGTGAATTCTTGTTTCTCCTGCTTCGATCTACGGAGTTGAGAGTGATTAGTCAGTCAGCTACTTCGAGCTCGCGTTAAATTTAGCCAACGGTTTGTCACTGCGGGCCGTAATTGTTATTCGATTTCTTCAAACTTAACTTTGCCCTTACTCTGTGAAAGTAAGAAAGAGCAACGAACAATCGTTTTCTCACGAGTCACCTTCGATAAATTTATCGTTGTACACGCTTCTAAAATTATTTCGACGTTGTCACGAAGAAATATCACGCCACATCTCGTTTCTTCAAGTACCTTTTGATGGGCTCATCTGAATCTCAGATCAAGACGATTTTTGAGTGACGGGAAAATCGTCGTCGATACGGGATTCCCACCGCGAGGCTTTGAGAGAACTTAAGAAAGCACGTAGAATAAAAGAAGAACGATGGAGTTCGAAACGCGAGCGTTGATCGATTTCTGCTTGTCTTCTGGCCCGATCACCAGAGCTAGGTACGTCTCGGGCAGGAAGATTATTACCGGTATTCATAGTCGTTACTTATTTTTAAGATCGTCTTAAGCTATCCCTATCTGTCCCATATTTCTGGTCCTTGTCTTGTACAAGAAACAGGAACTTAAGCAAATGCTTAAACCGGTCTTAAAAATAAGTAATAACTATGAATCTCAGCCTATATGTATTTCACACCTTTGTTAATCTCTTCACGAATACAATGTACATAGACTCTTATTCGTTCACGTTTATCACTTCCCTACTTTTTACCGAAGTCCTGAGTAAAATTGATTTACGGCGATTCTAAGGATTCGACAAATCTATTCGGCAATTCTAGCGTGTTTGGTACATATTTCTGCAGGTCTGCGGGGTCCATAGGAGCACGATCAGCACCCAGCACGCCTCTTCAAGTAACACCCGGTGTGCAACAAGCTGGCCAGCAGTCGATTAGTGGCTCCCAGCTCACAGTGGCCGGTGCCAATAACTCGCAGCCACCAAGGAGCCCCAGCCACTCGACCTTGAAATGTAACGACAGGTGAGTCCTCGACCTTTCTCTACCGCTTTCTCGTTCCCGGGCCATCGGTAAAAGCTTCAACGGTCTTATGCAAATGCTACGAAGATTATGAGAGGCTTGATACAAAAATTATTGCCATGAAATCTCTTAATTTAAAACCGGCGATCTTATCTTCGAGTTCTGAGAAAAGGTTGTTAGCCTCTCGATAATAATTTAACTGGGCCTGGCGTAGGCTTGAATATGATTCAGAATTTGCGTTTTAGTAAGAGGCACTCGACTGTTACGCAACGCAGTACAAATCTAAGATAATATCTTTGTAAATAAGAGATTTAGAGTAGATATTTGGTGAAGAGCGATGTCCATTTCCCTCACGTGTGGAACTTACTCGATCTTCGCTACGTTATTCACTCCCATTGTCCATAAATCTCAGAGTTATACACATACACATATANACAAGCTGGCCAGCAGTCGATTAGTGGCTCCCAGCTCACAGTGGCCGGTGCCAATAACTCGCAGCCACCAAGGAGCCCCAGCCACTCGACCTTGAAATGTAACGACAGGTGAGTCCTCGACCTTTCTCTACCGCTTTCTCGTTCCCGGGCCATCGGTAAAAGCTTCAACGGTCTTATGCAAATGCTACGAAGATTATGAGAGGCTTGATACAAAAATTATTGCCATGAAATCTCTTAATTTAAAACCGGCGATCTTATCTTCGAGTTCTGAGAAAAGTTTGTTAGCCTCTCGATAATAATTTAACTGGGCCTGGCGTAGGCTTGAATATGATTCAGAATTTGCGTTTTAGTAAGAGGCACTCGACTGTTACGCAACGCAGTACAAATTTAAGATAATATCTTTGTAAATAAGAGATTGTAGATATTTGGTGAAGAGCGATGTCCATTTCCCTCACGTGTGGAACTTACTCGATTTTCGCTACGTTATTCACTCCCATTATCCATAAATCTCAGACTTATACACATACACATATAATATATAATAATATCGCAAATCAGATAATGATTTCCGTCCAATGTGCATCGATTCATTAAACTTTTATCGAAACTTTTAACGAAACGTGTATAGTATTGAGCCTACAAGCTTTTACACGTTTCACTGGTGTATCGCTTAGCCGCGATAACGTATCGTTAGATATCCCGACACCTGTTCATACAACAACGAAATCGTTTAAAAGAAACAAGTTATTACTTGGACACCTGTTTAAGAAAGATTCCGTTTCTTAATCTGTTCCACGAATTTTTATCGATATAAGAGGCTTTATTCAGATTTCCAGACGCGTTGTACAATTTCCAGACTGATTAAATTACACCAGTTAGTTGTTCCAGTTTTTAATGCCATAGTTTGAAAAAGATAAGTGTAATGAGATGCTTAGAGGAAGATTCTTAATCAAATTGACATCTCTAGTCTTCACAAAACGTTTTAGTACTTGAAAGAGTATTCTATGAATCTCTACATGATAACATCTGGCTACCTTATCGCGCTATTTTTATGATACCGTATTGACACCTGAAATCGAGATACATACATATACATATATGTCATATGGATGTACATACGTATTTCAAGTATTAGCAATGACAACATCGTAACCCGTTGATAACCGCGAGATTTGCGGGCGTCGTCAGTCTAACGCCGTATGATACACGAATCGGTTGCCGGACGATCGATAGCGCGTCCGCGTAACCGCCGTTGAAATTCTTTCACCGTTTCCTGTCCATTATAAGTACTACGTCGTCGTCGACTATATCGATCGAGTAGCGCAGATTCTATAACATTTCCAGCAATTATAAATCAGATTTCCTTCACAACATTCGTGACACAGAAGAGGTCACAAGTGCAAGACACAGTGATACGTCACAAGTGCAAGACACAGTGATACGTCACAAGTACACGACACGGTGACAGTCTTTCTAAATAAGTCATCAACTCGTTTGGTGATTGAAAAACTTGAGGTGTCTCTCGTAAATTTGTCTGTCAGTGACGTCTGTTGGTAAATTCACGATTGGCGAACGATTCGAGTCTTTCTACGTAAATGAAAACGTTCGATGGGTAAACCGGGATATGCATTGCTGTCCAGGGCATTGAATTACCGGTGTCGCATCCTCGTCCGTCTTCGATCGTCGCTCGACCTTAATTTATATTAAGCCGGCTCGCAGTGGACCAGCAATTAGCGATCGAAATAATTCCATCGAGTGGCTGCTTCGATGCCAGTTGTTTCGAAGGTAGCCGACGGTCCGTTCCATTGAAAGCGGAGGCAAAATTCTATGAAGATCCGTATTCGAGGCTTTAGTGTCGTTCTAAAGTTTTAGTTCCTCGGAATTCGAAAGTGGATATTCCCACTTGAATCATCCTCAGATAAATAGATTCGACAGAAATTGATCTGTGGTGTCTTAGCTCCGTTTTAAGACTCCTTCAGGTTCGCTATGGTATTTCAAACGTCAACAAGAATGACTATCTCGATGTACGACGTGTGGAGCAATGATATCTGGAGTCCGAGGATTCGCAAGAGGAGAGCAAGGTGCGGATCTATGTAACGATCTAAAATAAAGCAGATGGTCATCGCGAGACGTTGGATGACTAATTGGGCGGAGGTCGGGGGTTGTTTGTTGGCTTAATAGTTACGAAAGAGGCCGGCCGCAGGTGTTGAGAATTCAAGCATAATTCAATTTCTCGACGTTATTTAGAACTCGTAAGATTTACATCCTGGATCGTTTTAAACGAAACACCTTTGGCTTCTAAATGTGCCTCAGTCTTTGCATTATTCAAGATCATCGATATTACGCGGCGTGATCTTTGAGTTGTGTCATTATATCACGATT
>SMSR01012378.1:225506-272107 GCA_019453355.1 Ceratina japonica
ACGTTGTCACGAAGAAATATCACGCCACATCTCGTTTCTTCAAGTACCTTTTGATGGGCTCATCTGAATCTCAGATCAAGACGATTTTTGAGTGACGGGAAAATCGTCGTCGATACGGGATTCCCACCGCGAGGCCTTGAGAGAACTTAAGAAAGCACGTAGAATAAAAGAAGAACGATGGAGTTCGAAACGCGAGCGTTGATCGATTTCTGCTTGTCTTCTGGCCCGATCACCAGAGCTAGGTACGTCTCGGGCAGGAAGATTATTACCGGTATTCATAGTCGTTACTTAGTTTTAAGATCGTCTTAAGCTATCCCTATCTGTCCCATATTTCTGGTCCTTGTCTTGTACAAGAAACAGGAACTTAAGCAAATGCTTAAACCGGTCTTAAAAATAAGTAATAACTATGAATCTCAGCCTATATGTATTTCACACCTTTGTTAATCTCTTCACGAATACAATGTACATAGACTCTTATTCGTTCACGTTTATCACTTCCCTACTTTTTACCGAAGTCCTGAGTAAAATTGATTTACGGCGATTCTAAGGATTCGACAAATCTATTCGGCAATTCTAGCGTGTTTGGTACATATTTCTGCAGGTCTGCGGGGTCCATAGGAGCACGATCAGCACCCAGCACGCCTCTTCAAGTAACACCCGGTGTGCAACAAGCTGGCCAGCAGTCGATTAGTGGCTCCCAGCTCACAGTGGCCGGTGCCAATAACTCGCAGCCACCAAGGAGCCCCAGCCACTCGACCTTGAAATGTAACGACAGGTGAGTCCTCGACCTTTCTCTACCGCTTTCTCGTTCCCGGGCCATCGGTAAAAGCTTCAACGGTCTTATGCAAATGCTACGAAGATTATGAGAGGCTTGATACAAAAATTATTGCCATGAAATCTCTTAATTTAAAACCGGCGATCTTATCTTCGAGTTCTGAGAAAAGTTTGTTAGCCTCTCGATAATAATTTAACTGGGCCTGGCGTAGGCTTGAATATGATTCAGAATTTGCGTTTTAGTAAGAGGCACTCGACTGTTACGCAACGCAGTACAAATTTAAGATAATATCTTTGTAAATAAGAGATTGTAGATATTTGGTGAAGAGCGATGTCCATTTCCCTCACGTGTGGAACTTACTCGATTTTCGCTACGTTATTCACTCCCATTATCCATAAATCTCAGACTTATACACATACACATATAATATATAATAATATCGCAAATCAGATAATGATTTCCGTCCAATGTGCATCGATTCATTAAACTTTTATCGAAACTTTTAACGAAACGTGTATAGTATTGAGCCTACAAGCTTTTACACGTTTCACTGGTGTATCGCTTAGCCGCGATAACGTATCGTTAGATATCCCGACACCTGTTCATACAACAACGAAATCGTTTAAAAGAAACAAGTTATTACTTGGACACCTGTTTAAGAAAGATTCCGTTTCTTAATCTGTTCCACGAATTTTTATCGATATAAGAGGCTTTATTCAGATTTCCAGACGCGTTGTACAATTTCCAGACTGATTAAATTACACCAGTTAGTTGTTCCAGTTTTTAATGCCATAGTTTGAAAAAGATAAGTGTAATGAGATGCTTAGAGGAAGATTCTTAATCAAATTGACATCTCTAGTCTTCACAAAACGTTTTAGTACTTGAAAGAGTATTCTATGAATCTCTACATGATAACATCTGGCTACCTTATCGCGCTATTTTTATGATACCGTATTGACACCTGAAATCGAGATACATACATATACATATATGTCATATGGATGTACATACGTATTTCAAGTATTAGCAATGACAACATCGTAACCCGTTGATAACCGCGAGATTTGCGGGCGTCGTCAGTCTAACGCCGTATGATACACGAATCGGTTGCCGGACGATCGATAGCGCGTCCGCGTAACCGCCGTTGAAATTCTTTCACCGTTTCCTGTCCATTATAAGTACTACGTCGTCGTCGACTATATCGATCGAGTAGCGCAGATTCTATAACATTTCCAGCAATTATAAATCAGATTTCCTTCACAACATTCGTGACACAGAAGAGGTCACAAGTGCAAGACACAGTGATACGTCACAAGTGCAAGACACAGTGATACGTCACAAGTACACGACACGGTGACAGTCTTTCTAAATAAGTCATCAACTCGTTTGGTGATTGAAAAACTTGAGGTGTCTCTCGTAAATTTGTCTGTCAGTGACGTCTGTTGGTAAATTCACGATTGGCGAACGATTCGAGTCTTTCTACGTAAATGAAAACGTTCGATGGGTAAACCGGGATATGCATTGCTGTCCAGGGCATTGAATTACCGGTGTCGCATCCTCGTCCGTCTTCGATCGTCGCTCGACCTTAATTTATATTAAGCCGGCTCGCAGTGGACCAGCAATTAGCGATCGAAATAATTCCATCGAGTGGCTGCTTCGATGCCAGTTGTTTCGAAGGTAGCCGACGGTCCGTTCCATTGAAAGCGGAGGCAAAATTCTATGAAGATCCGTATTCGAGGCTTTAGTGTCGTTCTAAAGTTTTAGTTCCTCGGAATTCGAAAGTGGATATTCCCACTTGAATCATCCTCAGATAAATAGATTCGACAGAAATTGATCTGTGGTGTCTTAGCTCCGTTTTAAGACTCCTTCAGGTTCGCTATGGTATTTCAAACGTCAACAAGAATGACTATCTCGATGTACGACGTGTGGAGCAATGATATCTGGAGTCCGAGGATTCGCAAGAGGAGAGCAAGGTGCGGATCTATGTAACGATCTAAAATAAAGCAGATGGTCATCGCGAGACGTTGGATGACTAATTGGGCGGAGGTCGGGGGTTGTTTGTTGGCTTAATAGTTACGAAAGAGGCCGGCCGCAGGTGTTGAGAATTCAAGCATAATTCAATTTCTCGACGTTATTTAGAACTCGTAAGATTTACATCCTGGATCGTTTTAAACGAAACACCTTTGGCTTCTAAATGTGCCTCAGTCTTTGCATTATTCAAGATCATCGATATTACGCGGCGTGATCTTTGAGTTGTGTCATTATATCACGATTTAAAACATCATTATATCCTTTTCCTCTGTTCAGTCATCTCTCTAAACCGCTGAGCAGAAGTGCACCATCCATGGCAGCTGGTGGTACCGTGCAGACTCCGGGAAAGGCTGTCAGCAGATCCTCGTCTACGTCGTCGCCAACGACAACCAGCAGCGCCAGGCAGAAGAAATTTCACAGGCATTTCTCTGAGGTAATTATCAATCGAGTTTCACCCATTCATACGTCTCGCTACTTTCACGAACTGAAACCTCCATCGCTCCACAATACCTAAATTATTCAGTTTTTTTATTTAATCCAGGAAAGCGACAAGCATTATCTTACAATTTTATCGTCTTATCAATTGCGTATAAAACCAATAATGTTTATCAGAAGCAATCGCGAAGTAGCAGTCGCGTATGACAAATAAAAGTAGATTAATAGTGACGCAAGACGCAGGAGAGTGTGAGAAAATTTGATAAATTCTCTGTTCGCGGCTACAAGCATTTGGTATAAATTGTTGGCAGGTGGCTGCGGACGAACGCGTCTTGAATTACTACAGCTGTGCGCTGGTAGGCGACATCCTGCTGCAGGGGCACCTGTACATCACGCCAAACTACTTCGCGTTCTACAGCAACGTGTTCGGCTACGTAACGAAGCTGCTGATACCCACGGTCTCCGTGCTAAGGATCAGCAAGGAGAAGACGGCGCGGATCATACCAAATGCGGTAGCGATCGCCACGGAGGAAGACAGACACGTCTTCTGCTCCCTTTTGTCCAGGGACTCGACGTTCAAGCTGATGAAACAGGTTTGGGACACGGCGCTCGAGCTTCAACCCGCGCCGGCGATCCTCCCGTTGACCAAAGAAACGAACCTGCTCCCGCCGGACACGCTGGTCGTCGACGTCTCAGAGCTGAACCCCGATGAGGACGAGTCGAGCATGTCCGAGAGTGGGATGGATCTGAATTCCAGGCCGCCGACCATTTGCACCGACGTCGACCCTGTTCCGTTGCCCGCCATCGCCAGGCCCACTTTACCACCACCCCCAAAGTAAGTTTCATTCCCATTACATTCGCGACGCTTTCAACCCCTTCCCGTAGCATTTAACTTGGAAAACTTCGAGCCTCGTGCACTCTCAAGTCGATTCCCTCTGTTTTTTTTTATACTAATAACAAACTTTGCATATTCTCATTGGACGTGAGATTATGGCCACGAGGCTGACTCGTGATACTCACGTTTGCCATAAAATTATGATCACGAGTTTGCCTCGTTAAAGTACGGAAAGGGGTTAATCGAGCTCGTTTCTTACGTACACAGTAAAAATTCGATTATCAGAACTATGACTCAGACCGACTCTGTCGTGTGACGCGCGACACAGCTTCAAGCGGGAGGTTTTAACCGTGTGTGCAAAATCATTTTCAGAGTGGAACAATCGCCGGTGCCGTTGCTTCCAGCGTCGAGCAAATCGAAAGTTACCTCGTTCCTGCTAGCAGGCGGAGTGAAAACTAGCACGGTGATCACCGTGCTGATAGTCCTCCTAGCAGCTCTCTACGTCTCGGCGGCCCTGATGATGATTCGCATCGACAGGCTACACACGGCGTATCTGAACCACCCGCTCGTATCGCCGGAGCGTTTCACCCAGGATCGACTTTTGCATTACCTCAATACAAACCTCGATCAAATAGTTAAGGTAAGCTGCGTTTTTCTTATACCAGTGAGGGTTAACTGGGTTTCGTGCAGTGTTGCTATGAAAAAGTCCCTTGGAAGGGATTTCTCCTCTTCGTTCTCCCAATACTGTTCCTCTCTTGTTTGTTCACGTCCTATGGTGTCTCTACAAATGGTAATTCTCCACTGGCCTGCCTAAAATCCTGCAAATCCTTCGATATAGCAACGCTGCGCTATACGGGGTTGAATGGGGGCGAACGTCGGTACGCGTTAAGTACTGTGTATTGTTGCTTTGACCGTGTCCGTTCGTTTGATCACGTTGGAATCGATTGTTTCAGGTGCGGCAAAGCCTGCAAATGCTGTCGCAGCAGTTCGTGTCGATGAGCCAGACCGGCGAGACGGAACCGAGCGTATCCGGCGGTGGGGTAGTCGAGCCGGAGAACGCTCCGAGTTAGCCCCCGACAAGACTAAATAATTTAATCCAACCAAATAATAATAATAATAATACGAGTCCCCGTCGTCTCGCTAGCGTATGAAGCGTCTCGTATAAACGCGTCGTCGTTCCTCGACGAGTTAAATAAGATCGAACAAGCCGATTCAAGCGACTGATTTCATTCGCTTCTTGACGATCCTCGATAGGCAATTATTATATCGTTAGTGTACCTAGAACTTACCTGGGCAAGTTACAAAAATAATAATAGACAGAGTTTAAAATAAAAAGAAAACACAAGCAGAACGAGTAAACCGAAAGAGGAAGTAATTTACGTGAATTTGATAGATCGAGACGATCCGTAGATTGGCAGAAGCACGATCGATTCAGGTCTTGCAAAACTTAATCAATGCTTAAAGATTGAAACGCTATTGGAGTAACGTTATTTTATTATTTTCTAGCGTTGTAAAATATTGTACGCGGACTTATTGGTAAATCGACGAAAGATATGAGACGATCGGGAGTGGCGAGCGAAGGAATTTCGTTCTCTTCTTTTTTAAAACTAGTCATGTATCATATGTATATGCTCCACACGGGACAAGAGTAAATGAACAAAGCGGTATATACATATATAAATATAATTAAAGAAAAAAGGGAGACTATGTATATATATATATGTATACACATAGAGTAATGCATATTTCGCGATTACTTGTTGATTATTACGTATTATCTAAGCTACATAGCCGGCGCACTATTATTTGCGAACGATAAGGCAGCGAGGATCATAGAATTATTGAGGACACTTGTTTCGTAGCGCAAGCTGTGACGAGAAAAAGAATATTGAGAAAGCTAACGAGAAATTAGACGAGCTTGTACGACGTCCCGACGGATTAGTTCGTCGGGCGTCGAGTATCGCGCCTTTCGAGAAAAAACTTTGCATTCCCCGCGCACACTGGTGTTCCTACGAAGAAAAAAACACGTATTTTCTGATCGTAACGAAACGGTAGCTTTCTTCGTCTCTCTGTTCTTATTTTTTTCTCGTCTGATTTAAGTGCTCGCGAAATATGAAGAAAAATATTTCCGTAACGATCGCACGTACGTTCTTTTTCTCTATATGTGTGGAAGACGTGATGTAAAACGAAGACGAAGAAGAAGTGTTATTATAGTTGCGGATTTAAAATACGGGAGAAACACGAGAGACCGGGGAGACTTGACTGTGATAGTAGGATCGAGGATTGCATTTTGTTAAAACGCGGCCGCGTTCACCAGCCCCCAATCGAGGGAGAACGTGAGACTGGTTGCCACTGATCGGACCAAATACGGGTCGAACGCGGCCGCCTTTACGCGGATCCGCTCGGCGGATCTAAAGAGAAGTGCTGTTACATTATTTAGCCAATGTTTATAAAAGCGACGAAGAAAAAAAAGAAAAAAAATACAGTACGCCTGAGTGAAATTCACTTGGAACGTTTTTCCTTTTCGATATAATTTATCATGATCGAACTTGTTGATTTTCACGTGACACCTTTTGCTATTGTACTCATTTATTTTATTGAGGAGTTACGAGGAAAAATACGAGAGGTATACATTTTACTCGCCGATTTAATATACTAATTTATTTTTTAGAGTTTGGAGATCTACGGACTTATTATTGTAAATCTTGTTTTGTATTCTACTTTTTATGTTGACTCGCTGGTATTTATGATTAAGTGTTACATCGTATATGCTTTCGTAGCGCGTGGGTTATATTCGAGGAGAGGTGGTGTACTTGTGCCTAGCGTGTGCCATAAGAGAGACGGCTGCATTCGGGAATAAGAAAGGAACGCAGAAGCATACATATATAGCAAACAATATACCGGGATTTGTTCGTCACTTAGCATTTTGTATTCGACCGAACTTATTTGGGAATTTCAACGTTTTTAGCGGAAACGAGTCCACCAGATAGCTTCTTTTCTCCCCCTTCCCCTCCGTTTCACGTACGAATACCGTTTGCCTTAATTGTAATGTTTCTTAGATACTTTTAGAAACGGATGCTCAACGTGCGACCCATTAATTCTAGAATGCTGCTCCGTAAATAGCAGCTCCTGATTTGTGCTTGTTCGAACGCGCGCGAGAGCTGCCGCCACGAGAATCGAATTTGTTGGCTGTACAATTTCGAGCCTGATGTCATCGACCGAACAATTAGGAATCTGTATTGATCAGGAACTACCTTGAAGTCGTCAATTGTTTCGTTGTTTATCGTGGATAATCTATCAATCATTTGTACTTCAAGATTTCAATTGATTCTAACAAACATTTATTTAAAAATAATTCTGTCACTTGACAATGAATACTTCTGATTTTATTCAGCAAATTGACGATCGAGATCAACGATTTCGTTTATTGAATTTTGAATACGTACAGATTTGTTATTATTAGTGTATGAGAAAACGAAAGAAATTCGTAAGGGCCGGTAAAGAGATCTCCGGAATGCATTTAAAGAAACGGCGGTTCCTGAAGGACGAAGCTCACCGCGCGTATGTTAATCTCAGAGAGATGAAAGTTTTAGAATGAAACCACGGTGAAATATCCGAGAAACACGGGCAGACCAATAATTTACAATTTGTGTAGTCCGACGAAACGGAGCGCAAAAATAAATTTATGGAAAATTGATGAAACTCGTTTTTTCATTTGTCCTCACGTCCTCTCGTTTTCCTGGTATCTTAAGCTTGATCTAAGGATCTCGAAGTAAACCACAACATCCACCCATGCACACGCTAATTAGCGGTTTGCGATAAGACGGTCTCCGTAGATTTGAACTTTATCATAAAGAGTTAGTTTATTTTCTTTGTTCTATCAATTACACAAACTGATATTAGAACTTATTTTTTAATTAAGTAGAACAAGCATTGTGATTCTTTTATCAAAACCATTAGTAGTTCGTAAGACTGGAAACTGCTGTGCGTGTGCGGTGGTGGGGACTTCACGCCCGCAGTTTAAAGGAAGCTGCAGCTGATATAAAAAGACAGTACCATTCAGTTAGTGACAGTGACAGTGTAAGACAGATTGAAAACCGGTTCGGCCCATTAAGATATTTGCTCTTGTGACATCTTAGTTCCACACGACTGTTTATTTGATTCTGAGTGAGAAACGTCAAACAACAATTTATTACAAGGTAAGTGACAATATTTGACAATTTAAGTAGTAGACAAATTCTTCTTCCATTCAGAATAATGAGGTGAACGTATTTACTGGTAATTACTTGGTATTTCTTTAGAGGCATAATAAGATACTGATACTACAATTAATAGCTCGCGTGATAAACCCGAAAGTATCGTTATCTCAATTCTTTTTTTAAATATGAATACTACAATACTCGCTTCATTCATTATCAAAACAGACGAAATGAGGAGAAGATAAAAATCCTTTAAAAATACATCTGGGTGCCGCACACATCAATCGCTTACGTAATGTTTATGGAAATTAGACTTGGAATGTGTACCTACCGGTTTTACTCGCGGATGAACACGTTGAGGATTGTTCGTTCCGAAGTGTTGTTCCTGCTTTAGCAGATGAAGTATTAATAATTCATGATAAGTAGAATATTATTGATATACGCGAGGCGTTGATTTCGATTTCGTCGAACAAATCTGTGAATCATCGATTCCATTCAGGGGTGAAACACACCCATTTGGGAAACAGCTCACGTTCTCGATCCCGACGTTTGCGCAACGATCGGGTGAATCAATGGTAAATTCCCAACTGGCATGCAGNGTACCTACCGGTTTTACTCGCGGATGAACACGTTGAGGATTGTTCGCTCCGAAGTATCCTGCTTTAGCAAATGAAGTATTAATAATTCATGATAAGTAGAATATTATTGATATACGCGAGGCGTTGATTTCGATTTCGTCGAACAGATCTGTGAATCATCGATTCCATTCAGGGGTGAAACACACCCATTTGGGAAACAGCTCACGTTCTCGATCCCGACATTTGCGCAACGATCGGGTGAATCAATGGTAAATTCCCAACTGGCATGCAGTTTGAAACTCGTCTGGTATTTCGGTACAAGTCTTTCACTCTTCACTCGAGGTCTTCACAATCTTGCGTAACAGATCTCCAGTCCTTTTAAGCAGAAATTCTGTTTTCACATGTTGATTCTCAACGAGCCTCGTAATTTATAGCCAAGAATAGTTATTTACATTTGTTCGAGCGTGTGGTATCAGTGGATGAATGAAAATAGCCTTCGATGTACTATGAAGTAAATCTTCGACGTACTATGAATGAGTACATAGCTATTTTCAGTATTCGTAATACGTGCATAGCTGGCGATTCTCCGCAAGGAGTACGCGATGTACTTTTTGTTAACAGTCCTAGAAATTAAATGAATCACGATTCTCGATGACCTACTCAACACAGATATATTGATCCCAGAATTCTGATTATTTATTCTGATTGTAGCTCATAAGCAATAGCATGAGAAATACAAGAGATAAGATTCTTTACATGATCCTCCAAGAAACAAAAATTCTTTTCTTTCCTAGTAGAATTATTTATTCCTTAGCTGCATTCGTCATGTCTATGGCACGTCATTTGCATCTGAGTCCTCTGGACGGGTTCAAACGTCAAACGCATAAAGAAACCCATATTTTAAAATAAATTCAAGAAGTTCCTTCCCATCGGTGGAATAGATACACACACATATACACATACTTTTCTATTTTATATATACGTATAGAATGTAGATAACCGAATCGGAAATCTCTCGTAGTTAAAAAAATGTCGTCCGAGCCGTTAGTCGTCGAAGAAGTCTACGTCTACCCAAAAGAGAATGCGAAAGCCCACCACACGTTCAATTACGAATTGGTCCATCTGGAACCACCGACGGCGGTCCTCAGAAGAGGCGAGTCCTTCAGCGTCGCGTTGAGATTTAACCGGCAATACGTGGACGAAACAGATATCGTCAGATTATTGTTCAACTTTGGACCGAATCCGAACATAGTCAGAGGAACTCGAGGAGTGAACACTATCACCAGTAGAGATAGTTATTTGACCGACCTCGAAGCATGGGGGGTCCGTATGATGAGCGTCAATGAAGAATTCTTAACTGTAGAAGTCAGAAGCCCGATAGATAGTCCAGTTGGGATATGGCAGTTGAATGTAGAGACGACGATCCTCCACAGCAAAGGACCCCCAAACACTTATAATTACGATAGAGACATTTATCTGCTGTTCAATCCTTGGATGAAAGGTACAAATTATCCTGTCAAGCGGTCTCTTAATCAGTACCATTTTCTGAGGGTATTTATTTATCTTCAGAGGACTTAGTGTACATGGAGGACGAACAGCTGTTGGACGAGTACGTTTTGAACGACGTTGGGAAGATTTGGGTTGGTCCTTGGGGAAGCTCGCGTGGCAGGGAATGGGTTTTCGGCCAGTTCGACGCCTGCGTGCTTCCAGCTTGCGAATCGTTGATACAGAGATCAGGGATCAGCGCTAATGCCAGAGGGGATCCGGTTCAACTCTGTCGGGCTATTTCGAGAATCGTAAGCTCTTTATTAAAACAGAAGTCAAGGTCAACGAGTCAGGGGCATTTCACATTTTTCAAATATTTCACCAATAAGTATCGATCCACAGGTAAATTCGAACGATGATAGGGGAGTGGTAACCGGTCGATGGGACGGTGATTACGCAGACGGTAACGCGCCGGCCGCCTGGACCGGAAGCGTACCGATTCTCGAGGAATTTTTAGAAACCGGCGAGTCCGTAAAATATGGGCAATGCTGGGTATTCGCCGGGGTGGTAACCAGCGTCTGTCGCGCTCTGGGAATACCGTCCAGGGTCGTTTCGAACCTGGTATCGGCCCACGACGCGAACGCATCGCTTTCCGTCGATCGTTACTATAGCAAGGACAACGAGGAACTCGATTACGACCCGAACAATCCGTTTGGCGAGGACTCGATCTGGAATTATCACGTTTGGAACGACGTCTGGATGGCGAGACCTGACTTGCCTAAAGGCTACGGTGGCTGGCAGGCGATCGACGCTACGCCGCAGGAAACTTCTGACGGTGTTTATCAATGTGGCCCGGCTTCTGTCGAGGCGATCAGACAAGGAAACGTTGGGTTCAATTACGACGTTACTTTTATGCTGGCTTCGGTGAACGCTGACCTGATGAGGTGGATAGAGGACCCGGATAGCGAGATTCAATACAGGAAGATCGATTGCAATAAGTACCAGTAAGTGGTCGCCTCATAAAAATCCGTAATTGCGGTGACGGTCTTTACCTTGGCGCCGCTAATAATCCCGTCAGTTTACATAATCCTGACATAAAATATGCAAAACGTACATGCAATCACTCGACTCTTGTTTTATTGCTACTGGATTTACGATTGAGACATTATCTGATAACACGTCTAAATTTATTGACTGTTTTTTAATAGCATCGGTCGAATGATCCTGACGAAAGCCCCCTGGATCTTCGATCCTAACGGCGATAGGGACAGGGAGNTTTATTGATTGTTTTTTAATAGCATCGGTCGAATGATTCTGACGAAAGCCCCTTGGATCTTCGATCCTAACGGCGATAGGGACAGGGAGGACATAACTTCAATTTACAAAGCGCAAGAAGGTAAATCTTCCTTCGAAACGTCTACATAATTNCTTCGATCCTAACGGCGATAGGGACAGGGAGGACATAACTTCGATTTACAAAGCGCAAGAAGGTAAATCTTCCTTCGAAACGTCTACATAATTTTCAATTATTTTATTCTTATTTTATATGAGTTTTTCTTATTCAGGATCGGATGCAGAACGGCTGACGCTGTACAGGGCTGTGCGTAGTACGTCGCTCGCGAAGAAATTCTACTCTTTACCCTCGCCAGCTAAGGAGGACGTCGAATTCGACCTCGTCGATCTCGATAGAGTGAATATCGGCGAGCCGTTTTCAGTAATAGTGAACATGAAGAGCAAATCAGACCAACCCCGGACTATTCAAGCTATCCTCTCCGCTGGAAGCGTCTATTACACTGGTGTCAAGGCCCATCTGGTGAAGAGAGCCGCGGGGGATTTCGTGCTTCAGCCACATGCCAGTGGGTTTCATTAAAAATCGTTTAGAGAAGAGACTTATGCATTGACGATGATTCATGTTTGTCCAATTTGATTTTCAGGCGAACAATTGAGGCTCAGGGTCACTGTAGAAGATTATTTGGACAAGCTCGTCGAGTATTGCAACATGAAGTTACGTTGCATCGCCACGGTCCGAGAAACGAAGCAGACGTGGGCCGAAGAGGACGACTTCCAAGTCTTGAAACCAAGTATTACAGTTAAGGTGAGTCGATCGATTATATAAATTTATCTAGATGCACATGGGAAGCCATAAACATTTTTTAGATCGAGGGAGACCCCCAAGTTGGCGTGCCAGCGACGATCACCCTCAGCTTCAAGAACCCACTGAAAATGCCTCTGACGGAATGCAAGTTCAATTACGCTGGTCCAGGATTGTCGAAGAACAAGACTATCGGATTTAGGGACGTCGACCCGGAAGAAGAAGTTTACGTCGAACATCAGCTTGTCCCTCAAAAGCCTGGGTCTCAAAAGGTCATCGCTACCTTCACGTCGAAGGAACTGGTCGACGTCACAGGAAGCGCTGCCATCGACGTTCTCGACGTAGACGAATAAACATTTTCGTTTTTTTTATTTTTATTATTAACAGAAGCTCAAAACTCCCAATGCATAAACTGGATACTTTGCTATCGTTACTGTAACGTTTATATATTTCTTTTGTCAATTTCCAGGATACGTCTACGAGACGTTGTCATTGCACTTTTATTTTAATTATCAAAACCATTTTCGTTGTATTTCCGTTTAATTATCAATACACTAAATATATAAAATACAAATTGATGAACAAGCAAGGCGCGCATTTCAAATGTAAAAGATGCCAACGACTTCGAACACTTAGGAACTTGAAATAAAAGAATGGGAGAATCACGAGACGACGTCGCAGGTGATGGTGAACTGCAGACACCAGAAGACAACGTAGCACAGTATACCGTAAACCAAGGGCAATACATTCTCTCTGGATAATAAAGAAAACCGTCTATCGGTGTTGCCATAAAATACAGCGCAGACGTTCAGATTCGTTCCTCTAGTTCTTTCGAATTTAACTTCGCCAGTCTCGTCGATGAGGAAATCTATCAAGGACCTCACATCTCTCGCTATAACACTGCTAGACGATTTTTTTCGAACCACTAGTTGATTCGCAATTCCATCGGTAATGCTGGAAGAAGGAGTCACCGTTGACGCTGCAACGGACTCGAAGTCTTCTTCCTGGGACTCGCTTTGATCGAAAGACGTTTTACTGAACGTCGAAGCGAGTTCCGCTTGTCGCAGAGCTTCTATCATTTCATTCCTCTTCTTCTCCTTCCTCTGTGCAATAATCTTTACACTGTTGCTCCTTGATAGAGTCCTGAATTCTTCTTTAGATCCTTTCAGTATCCTGCTAATAGTTTTTCTGCGCTTCGTTCGTTTCTTCAGCTTCTTCACTTTACACCGCAACTTCTTTCTATAGATCTCCAATGCCTTGCACACGTTTCTTCCCCGGATCTCCGCCAGTCGAAGGGCTGCCACTATTTCGCTTGAAATAACATTGACAGGCTTTTGGTTCTCTTCTTCGTTTGCGCTGAACTTCTTCGACGATTCTATGGAAGAATCCGAATAATTGATGGATAAAGACTCGTTCGAGTCTGTTGGTTTCTCGTTGGATAGAGACTCGTTCGACTCTTCTTTCAATCGGTTTAACAGTAGTTCTTGCAATACGAGAGAACACTCCTTCGACGAACCCTCGTCGTTTCTACTTATCTCTTCTTCGAAGTCCGCGTCAACTCGCGACGAATTTCTATAAAAAGGGAAGCTGTTCTTTAAGGGGAAATCTTGATGCTTCAGACTCTTTTCAAGGTCGAACTCGTCCGTCATCGAATACGCATTTCTCGCTTTCAGCTCCGTCTGCGTCTCTATAGCACGCAAGATGGCAGGCTTCCAAATTTGAACCTCAGGCACCGTCTGCAAACTTTTCGACACCTTGCAACGAATTATAGTCTGCGAGTAAGCATTGCTGCAGCTTATAATCGTACTCGTCGCGTTATCCCTCTTTCCCTGGATATACAAAACAGTTTCCTTCAATTCTTTCTTATTATTTACTCCGAGAAAGTTCTCATCGTTCGTCGGTACATTGGCAAAGCTGATGGACTTTCTCTTCAAAGAAGTCTTCTGCTTGTCCTTCAAGTTCTTCTCGGCCTTGTTAACTAAATCGACGTCGATCCCCTGATCGCAGAGGAAGTCCTTCAGTATGCCCAACGAAACTGCATGAGGATTCCTAGTCTTATCATTCTTATCCTTTTTAATCAGCGAATTAATGATTCTCGGCTCCCTAATGACATGTTTCTGTGCCTTTTTGTCGTCTCCCGTGACTATTTTCTCCTGGCAGGACAGACTCGACGAAGAGCTGGTCCCGGCACTCGCGATACAGCTTACACTGGTTTCCAGAAGACCAGTGCCCGGCTGAGAATCGTCCTTGACATTCGTGAGGGACGAGAATTCCATCGACTCGCTAACAGGCATCGAAGACTTCTCCGAAATCTTGTCCATCACTTGACCGTCCTCCAAAAATCTTTCACTCAGTTTCATTTCGCTTATATCGAATTGACGGTAATCGATATCTCTCGTAGGTTCTTCATCGATTGGACCTTCGTTGAACAAATGTGATCTACGCGAATCGAAAGAAACGGAACTGGTTTCATTGCACACTTGATAAAAGTTCGAATCTTCGGAATCCTTGTCCTCCTCTTTCGGCGCATCCTTAATAATTGCTTCCAATTCCCGAAGGATCTTCAATTCTTTCGAAGATTTCTTATCAACCTCGCAGGAAGAGTTCGCGAAAGTCCTCGGACAGGCGTGATCCGATGATCCTCGTCTCAGGGACTCATTGTAACTTCTAGCCGAGGATTTTGGTTTTGGTTTCATCATGGAACTTGCTTTCAAGCTTATACTGCTCCTGTCCCCTGCGTTTAGGTTGTCGATGTTTAAGACAGGCACAGTAGTTTTTGTGGAATACGTTTCGGATGATTTCCTCTTTGCTTCGTTTCCCTGTTTCTCTCCGCTGAACGTGTAACATCGAAATGGTCATTCCACGTCAAAAGGAAATCAATTATCCTGAGAAAATGAAGAATATTAAAAAATCTTACGTATAATTCTGCATCCTCGTCCGTTTCCCATTGTCATCCATATTTGAATGATTTCTCTTCGTGAGGATGTGGTCCATCGAATTTCCACGTTTATTCGTCGCCCTAATTACATTATAATGCACTTCCACACTTTTAACAAAACGAAAAGAAGGAACATTTTAAATTGCATACTTGGGGTTTTCTCTGGCGTGCGTCGATTTCTGGGGTTTCTGCGTTAACGTGATCACGCTGTTCGACGCTGGCATCCTGGAAACAGGCCCACCCCCGGGCCTCCAAGGCTGGGGTTGATTGCCAGGCGCTCGATGCTTCTGCTTGGAAGCTGTCTGCTTATACTGACTAGAACTAGCGTTCAACGCTATTTTAGACGACTTGATTTTCTCCCAATGTCGACTGTTATCAATATTCTTCTTATCCGTATTCGTCTGAATATTATCAAAATGTTTTTCTCGTCTGGGACTCCTCGCCGAGCCGAAGGACTTGGCGTACGTCTTGGATTTCGATTGTCTCAACGTGTTCACGGAATTTGAGACGCAGGACATTTGTGTTTCGACCGCACTCTCCTTTTTTGCTACGTTCGGCCTGGCGTTTCTCGCTCTGACGTGTCCTACCTTCTGCCTGGAATGCGAAATTAAATTTTAATGTCTGTCTAAAGACTTGGCGCAGATTCACGGGGCCTGAGTTTGCGTATCGAGGGATTTGCGCGATTCTAGGGAAAGTAGTTTGTCAGTTACTATTTGCAGCATTGAGGAGGGTGTAAGTAACGCCCGAGAGGGGAACTGTCGAGTTAAAATTGATTTAAATTACTTAGTATCGTTAGCAGAAGAACTGGTGAACACTCGACGCTGCGACGGTTTTAATCTCCGCGGGCTACGGACGTTCTCCTTTTCTTCATTCTCGGCCATCACGTTCTTCACTAAACGCGACATGGTTTCTATTAAGCAGGATATTTCGTTTGCCCAGTAATTCGATGTCAACGTTATCTCGTTCAAGATACTCCTCTAGACTCGTTACAGAAAATTCATTTCAAATAATGCAAATACTTCAGATTGATAACTTGAAGTCTTACTTTTTTGGATGCATGATGCCCTTGAAGCAGTTCCAGCTGCATTTCATCGACTCGTTTTTCTATAAAGCAAACCACGAACCGATTAATAGATTCAATCATTTTTGTCTATAAGGTCATTTTATGGAACCTTGGTCTTCCAAAGTGATTCTATTCTTGTTGACAACTTTCACCAAATCGACGATATGTTTCGACAGCAGTTTAGTGATGCTCGATTCAGCCTCGAAACCGTCGTTCGACCCGTGAATGTAACTCTTGCACCTGTGCACCATAACTTTTAAAACCATTCAGTTCAACCATAATAGTTGAACGCATTCCTCGTTAAGTTGTCTCATTACCTAGCTATTGTCTTATCCAACAGTTGTAACATCAGCATCATTGTATTAGCAGAGTCTGGGCGAACGGTGCTCTGCAGTTTCATCTGGAGCCTCTCCACCCGCTGCCAATCGATAGTCAAACGTTCATGAATCTTCGTCAACATCCTGCACATGTTAACGTCCTCGCAATCGATGATTCGACTGGATTCTCGGAAAGTCACTCCGCGTTTTGCATCTTGGGTATCGAACCTCATAATTTCATTACAGGAATCTTGAAATTCTTGTCCTTCGTCTTTACGATCCGTCGATTGCACGTTGTCACCGCATAAATTAGCATCGATTATTTTGGCCTCNAAACGGTGCTCTGCAGTTTCATCTGGAGCCTCTCCACCCGCTGCCAATCGATAGTCAAACGTTCATGAATCTTCGTCAACATCCTGCATATGTTAACGTCCTCGCAATCGATGATTCGACTGGATTCTCGGAAAGTCACTCCGCGTTTTGCATCTTGGGTATCGAACCTCATAATTTCATTACAGGAATCTTGAAATTCTTGTCCTTCGTCTTTACGATCCGTCGATTGCACGTTGTCACCGCATAAATTAGCATCGATTATTTTGGCCTCTCGCTCTGCGTCGTTTGACTTATTCATTCGTCTCTCGATTATTATCTTAAACTTGTTTTCAGTCGACTCTTCTTTCGAGTCCTCGGAATTCGATTTTACTCCCTTGGAACCTTCTCCGTTCTCCGTTGACGATGACTCGGTTTTCGAGTCTCCGAAACCGTTCGACTCCTCTGATTCCATTGTGCTTTTCGAGATTTTACTTTCGCTGTCGGTCGAGGACTCGTTGACATGGCTATCGGATTTGTTTGACTTTACGTCCTGCCGTTTCGTTTTGCAGTCTTCTTTTCCGGATAGATCGTCTTGATCCACGGCTTTTTCACGCGGGCTATCGCACTTCAGTTTCTCATCGTTGTTTGCTGCAATAAACTTCTCAGGCTTTTCGTCTTCTTCAGTTATCGACGCATCCTTTTCTTCTAGTGTATGTATTCTTTCTGCTGTTGTAGAAATTTCGTTAGTTTCCTCACGTAATTTTGAAGCTTCACATATGTCATCCTCGATTCCAGTGCCCGGCAGCCGTAATCTCAACACCCGGCCCCCATTTTCATGACGATACGTTTCTCTCGTGTTAGACTTATTAGAATTCTTCACTTCTTCAGTTTCCTCGAAGCTACTTTGCTTTGAATTTTCCTGCACTTTTTCTGAAGCGTTTAAATTATTTTTCTGCGGCACCTGCTGACAAATCAGTTTAAAATCTTCCGAATTCGTTTGAATGTTTTTAGGACCCATGCTACATTTCTTCTTCATTTCCGGTGACGGGGAATCAGTGCTCACAGATATTATTTTCTCGTCGTTTCCCGGGGAAGGAATCATCGAATTCTGTCGATTCGCGCTATTTGAATCGCTCTCACTTTTACCTTTCTTGGAATAGAGTTCCACTATTTCTAAGGGACAACTGAAAACCGAATCGACAGCATTTCTGTCATACACACTACATGTTCCCTTCGGTGAAACACGAAACTCGGGTTTAAAAGTAGAATTGGTCCTTCTGTCTTTCCTCGGCGAAGCAAAATTCTCATACTTGCTATTAGGATGTGAATTTACTTTAGGGGATTGATTCTTCTTATTTGGGGAACGTCCACCCCTTCTCGGGGTCGAGGTCCGAGGAACCTTGTCCTTAGCCTCTGTCGTTTTCAAGGTCGTTTTCGAATGAACGTTCAAAACGGTGACGTTCGACGAAATATTCCTCCCCTCCAAAGAAGAGATACTCTTCGTGATCGATTGAATATGTATTTCGTGCGCGTCGGGTTTCGCTCTTTTCTCTGAATAATTACTCTNGACGGTGACGTTCGACGAAATATTCCTCCCCTCCAAAGAAGAGATACTCTTCGTAATCGATTGAATATGTATTTCGTGCGCGTCGGGTTTCGCTCTTTTCTCTGAATAATTACTCTGGTTCCTGGTTTCTTTAACGTCGACGTTGTCCTCAGGTTTATCGTCGCTGAAGTCCGTCCGTTTCTTCATCAACTCGTTCAATCTCAATATCTCTTGTAGCATGTGCGTGTCGTGGCGCAACGCTTCGTTCGTGAGGTCCCCGTCGTTCGCAGCCGTAAAACGAGACTCCGTCCATATAGAATCCATCGAAACGATGCTATTGAGGGATGTAAAGGGCGGTGGGAATCCGAAATATGTTGCGTTAAGAATTTTGGGATTGCGGTGGGGTTAATGTAAATTTTGGAACGTCATCATGCGTACTTTCAAATGTTCCCTTCGAATTCGTGGCGGAAAACATCTGTCGGGCGAACTGAGCTTCGCTTCCTTTCTGCTTTACCCATAGATTCACACATATAGATTTCAAGTAACTAGTAGTGCTAGAAGATAATCGCCTGCGACCTTTTTTGTAGCTCTAAAATCCTATAAAATATCCATAAAAAGGTTCAATCTATTTTTCTTCGAATTCCGGGAAGAACCGCGCACCCGACAAGTGCTGCCGTTAGTCGAACCGTGGGGAAAATCGGAACTAAAGTTTCAAAGTAATTACATCTTCGTCAATAACTCGTTAACTATTCTAATCCTAAATATTTGAAATAAAAGTTTTAGCTGAGAGCTGCAAGAAAAGTCATCATCTCGAGGTCATCTTTCGCCGGAGGTAATTATTAGTGTCGGTTCTATAGTTATTCTTCTTTATTTTAGTTAGACCTTTTCTCTATATGGCAGCTGAAGGTATAGATTAATTATCTCACAAAATAATAAATAATTTTATTAGCTATTTAATTACCCGTTAATTATTAAAAGTTTCACCGCTTTCGGCTACTGCAACAGTATAATTTTGTATTAATAAAGTATATTTTTCTACAGTTTCCAATTACCATTCGAAACGTGCCTCCCACGTTTTAATTACGTTAGGTTGTTTTTTCAGTTTCAATTAATTTCCCTGGTACGAAGCTCAGAATCGTAACGTTCTCGGTTTCGCACAACTGAAACTGATTATAATTTCCACTACAAAGGATTCTCTCTTCCATCTGATCTTATCTGATATATTTCATAATTAAGCGCGTGGCGTCGCGTGCGAAATTTAAAAGTATTATCTCTAATATATTTCTCTCTTACGTCACTACTGCGTTATTTACGATCCCCGCGCGGCTGTTTCAAATATATATATCGTCAATCTCGTCGCGTTTCTTCTTCTTCATCTTCTTCCTCTTCAGCGTAGCCGAGAAGAGGACAGCGGCTAGAACTACCGAAAGATTCGCGATAATCCTGCAACGGTTCTTCGAGGACACAGGGGCGATCGTCGTGTCTCACGAGCGCGGCGTGCGTTGCCTAATGGTGGAAGGAAACGTTATCCAGAGGCGGAGGCATTATTACTGCACGGGGTACCATGGTAGGGCCGAGAGAAGTCAGCCTCCGGGATATGGACTCGTACTCAGTCTCCAAACTGGTCTCGTACCGCGCTCTGTGCACCGTGTCACACGGGCTGCGAACACCAGCCGGCGGCTTAGCACCGCGTGTTCCGTATCGTTCTCTCCATCGATCGTCCCACGGATCTCTTTGAGCCGCTCTTCGTGCCCGGCCTCCCGAGCCACTTCAGGTCCCGGAAACTAGTGAAACTCCTGGACCCTTGAATTTTTCGAAATTCCGGAAACTAGTGGAACTCTTGTACCGGCGCGGCGGAATTCTTGGACCCTTGAATCTTTGCTAGCCTCCATGGAATCCCTGTGCTTTTTTCTAACGTGACTCGAAATTTACATGGACCAGGCTTTTCGAGACTAACTTTTTTCGCCTCGTGAAATTTGTCTGACCTTGACTCCCGCGAACTGTTCCTAGNTTTTTTTCTAACGTGACTCGAAATTTACATGGACCAGGCTTTTCGAGACTAACTTATTTCGCCTCGTGAAATTTGTCTGACCTTGACTCCCGCGAACTGTTCCTAGAACTCCGGTACAATTGTGAGCTCGTGAAATCTCTTCAGACCGTTCTCCAGGTTTGAATTTAAGAAGAGGAGCTCCGATCGAGGGTGCCTTCCGTTTCGTGATCCGTTGGAGAACAGCGGAGTGCAACGGAGATCGTGCGACAAGCGGATTCGAAACGAGACACTGGAGGGTATAAGATGGGACAGATATAACGTGGAGTTAGTGAATGCAGGGAACCGAGATTCGGAAAGATGACGGGCATTTTCCTATTGATCGGATTCCTCCCCCTGATATCAGGTAAAGTACATTTTCTACCAAGGAGCCTTTGTTCACTTCTCCGGCGAACGAGGACACATAGTAAACGTCCCGATTTTTATTCACGTCACAACTTCTACCCACCGCCGTCGTTCTTTATCGTTTTGCATGTAATACTAAGTCAGCGACAATAGAAAATGTGGAAAGGAAGAAAAAGAGGACAGGAGAAAATGATTAAACTTGACAAAAGATCCTATGGGATTCGCAGACGTGATCCCTCTTAGTAGTAAGTTTTACTGTTACAAATCGATAAACACAGAAGCGAATATTTCTTCTGATAAAAAAAAAAGAATAAACGTGTAGCAGTTGCGTGCAGTAGATTGCGTCCAGTCATTATAGTTAAAAAAAAAGAATCGTATTGCTAAAAAGGAACGAGGTTTCCCTGGGTAAGGACTGACAGTCCGCTCGAATCATTTCATTACCGAGGCGTACACGGTGGTTAATGAAACCGTAAAACAACGGCTGTGGAAGATTAGTCGCCGGTAGCGAGCAACAAGCGCAGTTCGTTTCCTCTCGCGCTATTTATTCACATGCCAGTCGGTACGCGCCGCGCGGAATGCACATATACGCGGAGGATAGCAGGTAGTTGATGGTCCGGCTGATTCACCTAACGCGGACAACGGTTTCCCATTTGGCACCGTGGGGCTGGTCCACGGTGGTTCCTGTTCCCTGCTAAATTTTTCACCCGACAAATCCCGTCCGCGGCGCGGCTGAAGAGGAACGGCGAATAAGTAATGACGTTTTAAACAAAAAGAAACCGAGCGAGCGAGCGGGCGGCCGGTAGGAGCCGGTGGCGTTTCCTTCCATCGCCCTCGCTTTTTACCAAATTAAAAGTTTAATCACATTAACGATCAAAGGGGACTTTGAAACTCGTTCAATCGATCCCGAAAGGATTTCGTCGACGCGTCGCCNAGCGGGCGGGCGGTAGGAGCCGGTGGCGTTTCCTTCCATCGGCCTCGCTTTTTACCAAATTAAAAGTTTAATCACATTAACGATCAAAGGGGGCTTTGAAACTCGTTCAATCGATCCCGAAAGGATTTCGTCGACGCGTCGCCTCTGCCGTGAAATCGAAATAACTCTATTTTTCCCGCGTTCAGATTTCGACCGTAAATGAAACTCGTATTTCGGTCTCGTAGTTGATCTCCTTCTTAGGACTAAATACAGGAAAGAAACTGTTGATGTTAGTGTTAAATCAACGGTTTGACAAAAAAGTTTGTATATTTTGAAGGGCACATGTCTCCTTTGAAAGGTTTAAAGCTGTACGAACTCTTACGTAAAAGCAATGACAAAGCATTGAAATTTTAACAGTGACTAGATATTACGTTCATAAAACGCTGCACAAAATTTAAAAAATTTTGCAAATCTATTATAAAAGTTATTACAGCTTGAATTATTATATTGAATGACAGAACTTTCATTTCATTTATAAAAAATATGAATGCAACAATGAGAGAATTTTGCAATTTTGATTTAAGGATATTTTAAAGTTGAAATAATGTCAAGTTTGAAGATGTTATTTAAGATATACAATAAAAAGTATGCAAAAGTAAGAATTATAGAATATGTTGCAAGTCACGTATAGTCCAATCAAAAAATGCCAAAACTGTGTGTTAGAATATTGGAAATTATGCATTAAAAATTCCTCACAACCGAGAAAAACAAGTCGAACTATGAATCTCAGTCTTCTATAATTACCGTTTTTCCTAAAAATTCATTGCTTCAAATATTGGACACAACTTTTTATTACATATTTCCAACTTTTGGCGGAGACCTTACGCGACTCGGGCAACCTTAAACATGGATAGATACAAAAGCAGCACAATAAGAAATAAAAACGATTTCCGAACTGGTCGCTCATAAATTCCGAGTAATAATCAGTCGACGCATTGATCCTCGGGTCGATTAATCGAGCTTGACATTCATCTGTTCAAATGAAGCGTACAGACACTCAGCCTGTTTTATACGACTATCAAAGACTTATAGAAAGCCACTGGCCGAGCAATTAGCGGGTCATTAGAGCCGATAACGTAACGCGGTTTGCTCACTGATCTATCATTTATATCTTAACATTAATTTATGGGAAAATAAAGCCTTGTAATATGTCATGTTATTCCTTTTACATCTCCCAATTCGTTAACGCGGATACACGAGGAGAGTGGGGGATCCATAAATCATGCTAGATTAATCGTGTAATTTTTATTCCCCTTTTGCCTACAACTTTTTTAATGATGTATTATCCGTTCTTATTCCGCTCGCGAGCGTACACTCAGACAACGGCAGTCGCGCTCGAACCGCACGGCATTCGAACCGCAGTCAAGCAACAAGCAACATCTGTCGAATCCATCGACACTGCGGGGCTTCGTGATTAGTTAATACCCACACTTCCAATTAAACCGTCCGCCAACGAGCTTACATGTTTGCCCGCTTTTCATTATTTTTTTTTTTTACAGACTTTTTCTGTGTTCGACGGTAGCAGCGTTTCGTCTGCTCGTTATCATTTGATTGGCGCCTTGGCTATCGATCCGTTTGCTCTCGCCGGGTCGTGTGTGCACGCGCGTGCAAATCGCTGAAAAGCCAGCTATGCTGGTTGTTGTCCCGCGAAGTGCCAGAAACCGGTCGACGATCATCGCCGATTGTAATGAACTCATTAGCGTGGGAGGTCGGATAGTAGTCTGATTCTTCTGACGTGAATAGCGACTTTTCCGTCCGCGTTTAATTGAGCAAATCGACATGTGGCTGTACAGCTTAAAACTTGAATCCGAAAAATATTGAAAATCCCTTCAAAGCTGGGAAATCGTCGGGAGCTGCGATTTTCATGAATTTATTTTTAATATAAATAATCGGTCGATCAATTTGGTAAAATTCACGCTTATACAATTCGTATAGAAGTACGACTCTGAATTTTTTCATTAAATTCTACACGCTATAAATTAAGTACCAAAAATCGCGAAAATCGAGAGGCCCTTCAGAATTTGGGAGAATTTGGAAATTTTCAAATGATTTGCCCGAATTCTCGCATTTTCCAGTCGTCTAACAATAAGTTTCTCATGATCTTCTGAATTCCTCGTACGTTAGATTTGGAGAGAGGAAATTTGGAGGATATTCGTTGTTATCTTACGGAGAACAGGAGGAAGATAATAACGATAATCACGCGTAGGCGTGTGTTTGTCGCTCTTCTCCGCGTGCAATCTAACAAGGCGAATCCGTGATTTAACACGAAACACTTTTACATCCATACCGCGTTAGGAAACGGTTAGTCATGCGCGTCCATTAAACCCTGTCTCACGATCGGAATCGCAGATTCGACGCGTTGTGTCCCCTTTTAATGATACGTCTTCCATACACGGTTATCCCACCCAGTGTCCGGCTCGTCATGCTCCTTAAACACAATCGACGATAGTCGAGGATGTCGTGCGCCGTCGAAAAAATCCTTTATCGGTGTTCCGGTGCGGGAAAGGCCCTCACGGCTCTACGTCGTCTATATGAATAGAACCTTAACAAGATGTATCGCACCTCGATCCGTGATTTTTTGTCAACATTTCTGATTCAATCGCCGAGTTATGCCTCGTAAACTCCCCTGTTCCATTCGTACTGCATCCGCTGGGGGCCTTGTTTCGAGGTTGTACATCAGGCACAGAGTATTGAACAGAATTTTCGACTGTCCGGCCCGCGCGGCGGGGAGAGGAACAACGTGCTCATTCATTCGATTCGTCGATAATGCAATTAATTCGTATGCGAGGAGAGGAACGGGAAACGAGCGTACCTCGGCGAGGGAATTCGTTTTAGACTAAGCGTTACGGAGCGAACGATCACGCTCGTATAAACGTGATTACGGTTTTACCTATGGAAAGGGGCTAGTCCGTGTTTGCCGAAAGGAATCTAGCTCGCTTTTAATGTTCACTTTCCACCGAATCAAACGGCTCTCCGAAATTCTTCCTTCGGTCGCGGAATAAATTCCGTACAGCCGATATTCTCCGTTCATCGAGTCGGGCGTCGTTTAGAAAAATATCTATGCAACTTGCTGAGTATTATTTTATCAGTTACAAACGAATTTTGAATTTTTAAATCTGCGCGGTTTTCATTTTTCCATTAGGCGTTTTGTAACATCTGCCGTGACATCTATTGTAACAGCGGTTGTGTCATCTGTCGTGACACCGTGACATTCTGGAACTGAAATTCAATTTAATTAACGTCTACCTTAATGCCAGGGTTTAATCACTTCTTTAACCACTATAACAATGAATTTCCCTGCTGAAATTCGTAATCGTTCTCTTCAATCAGCCTGACGCTTATTTTCATCCCACAAAGTAAAAGTACACAATGGCCATCGATGAAAGCTCCACCCAGGCGGAGGCAACCTCTGTACACCTATACAGGATTAACAAAAGAAAGAAGTTGAGAGGTTCTAATCGACTGATTCTTTCGCCGGTTTTCGATTAGGAGGAAATTGCGGTCGGGTTCGGGGTCGGCCCACACGGTGCAAGGATCACTCCCACGCGGTCGCAATTTACCCAGTCCCGTTTCGCTATTACACAAGGTGTATAGGCCGAACGATTAAAGATCCTTATCGCAAAAACAGGTCGAAACGAGAAAGTCGGACTCACGCGTGGCTCGCCGATGCTCCTTAAGCGATGCATCACGCTCGCCGGTGTTAATAGTTAACACCTCTCGTGCTAAACGATAATTGTACCCTTTGGCTAAAGATTAAATCAGATACTAAACGAAGATGAGCCGATGCACGTCGGTAGTGACTAAACCTTATTATGAACAGACTTCTTATGAGGCTTTTTAATAAAATCAATCAATTCCGATGTTCACATTTTGCAATGAGCCGTAACATCTCTGTCAAAAGTTTAAGACGTCTAATAAAAAGCTGTGTCCAATATTTGCAGCAATGAAGTTTTAGAAAAAATGATAATTACAGAGGAAGATAATTGAGCAGTTTATTTTGAAAGTGGCCTAAGTCCATTTATACTTAAATTAAGATGTTTGTTATTGATAATGTCCGAAGGCAGTGATGAAGATAATTTTAATTAATTAGTATTTAACGAATTAACCTCAGTTTTTGGACAATTGCATTATTTGAATAATCAGTACGTTTAATTAATACAGTTAAACAGAATTTACGCAATATATGTGCATACAATTAAGTATAAATGGACTTAAGCCAATTTCAAAATAAACGACTCAATTATTTCATAAAATACTTCGTATACTAATTCGTCTGATGATTAAGGATTCGTACGACCATAAGATTTGCATGACGTACACTATTATGCGTGCGTATGAGAAAGGGAAATGGTAAATAAAAAGTGAAACGATTGCAAAACGAAGAAAACAGGCAGAGGAGAGATTAGAAGGGTATCGCGATGAATTTATGTCCGCGTACGAGCCGAGGTTTTGCTCGAGTATCAATTTGCATAATGCGTGCACTCCCGGCGATTAATGTGGGGTGGAACTAGGACATTTTTCACGGCAATTCGAATTGAAAAACGTTTGATCCTCGGCTGTTTCGACGTTAACTTGCTATTACTACTCCGCGAAGGCAAAAAGTAATTGATCAGTAATACGGTATTAGGTAAGAACACTTACAGACACGAACGGTAGTAAGAATTGTTTCATGCAATGATAAATAATAAAGACGAGATTTACGAACATAAGTTCGAGCCTTTAATATTGCTTTCGATGGAACAGCGTAGAAAAAACNGCTATTACTACTCCGCGAAGGCAAAAAGTAATTGATCAGTAATACGGTATTAGGTAAGAACACTTACAGACACGAACGGTAGTAAGAATTGTTTCATGCAATGATAAATAATAAAGACGAGATTTACGAACATAAGTTCGAGCCTTTAATATTGCTTTCGATGGAACAGCGTAGAAAAAACAGAAACTACTTTCTCGGTCCGTAGGGAGTTGAAACATTTATTATATTATATTACATCTGTTACGCTCGCCGCATAAGTACTTTCGCCGAAAGCGGTCGTGAACAACGATTCAAATGGGGAGAAATAAATTCCGTGGGAAACGGTCGGCGGCAAGAAATTGGAGCGCGTCCGTCCAAATCTCGTGGATATCTCCAGCGCGGCGGCGGTGTCAGCGAGACCAGAACCCTTTCGGGCTTGCCGTATCTATGTAACATTGTTTTTACTGCGACACGGTGGCAGCTGCGAGCCAGAAGGCTGCGGCGGAGAGGAGAGCCGCGGGGGAGAGAGAGGGAATCTTCGCGGCGAGATATCACGATGTCCCCTTTGCACTCGTTCCGCTCGGCTCTCCTCCACTCGGCAGCTTTCTTTTGTGTTTTCTCGCGTTTCTAGTGGCTCGACCCCGGGACTAAATATAGAGGCGTCGCAATGGTCTGTCCGGCTGACGGGTCAGAAGTAACTTGTTGCTATTAGCAGACGAGGGTCGGAACCGCAGGAGGAGATCGCGAGAGCCCGGCGATCTTAACTCATTCGAACTGACGAAATAGAGGAGGCTGCGAAGAAAGGGACGCGCGGTTCACGGCGGCGGCGGGGCCTTGGTTAAGAATTAATAGAGCCATTTTAAAGGTCTTCGTTCGAGCGGGTCTTTCTCCTTTTTCTGAAATCGTAGGGAATGAAATTCATACTCGCAAAGTCTCTCCTCGCGTTCAGCCGATTACTATTAAAATATTCATGGAATAAATAAGAAATTGTATCGATGAAAATCCTCTTGTACTGTTGACAATCTCCGTTGAATACTTTTTCATTGCGATGACACATCGGGAACTTTGTTGAATTTTCTGCAACGCTGAAGATCCTCGTTTATAACCCGGAGGAATTAAAGCGGGTCCCGGGATTTTCCCTCGTTCCGTCGGGTAAATCGTCGAATAAGAGAGAAAGAGGAGGGAACGGGTCGTGCGGCTTTCAGCTCGACAGGTTCAGGAGGATGATTCGAAATATCGTTCTTCGCTTCCCACCTCCTTCCTTTTTTACGAGCAGACGTAACATCTCCGTGGTACATTTCTTCCTCGATCGGACTCCATTTTATAGATTCCCTTCTACTATTCGATTCTCTCCGCGCCGTCTGTTTCACCGCTCTGCATCCAAAGGCTTCGATTTCTTCATACTCCTGCGAATCGTTTCTTTCCCCTCTCGCAGACGAGAGGGGGGAAAACCGAAAACAAAGACCAGAAATCCTTATCATTCCTTCGACGAGTCCCTCTGCTTCTAATTTGAGGGATGGATGAAAATAGTTGAAGAATTTCGCCACTTCGCGGATCCGTTGACCATCGAAAGTTTCCGAGCTCGAGGCGTTCCGGAGATCTCTCAAAGCTGCTGCAAGTTACGAACTTCTACCTACGTAATATCGTTAGTACAAGACTCTGCGTGTACTCAGCCAGGCACCAGAGAAAACAACAGGTCCACGGAAAGAATAGAGAGAAAGCGGTTGCTGTACGTGAGACTGCAAGCATTAGTCGTATTTTAAAAAAGAGATGAACGGATTTTTAGCTTTGCCACACGACTGTTAATTATTCCATTGTAGATCGTCTACATTTTCCACAGTGTTTCTACAAATAAGCCGTTTATTCTGAAACTGGCTTAAATCTATTTATTCGATATATTTAAAGGTTTGCGTTTTAATAAACTAGATAATATAGTAGTATAATAATTTGAAGTACAATTTATCAAGTAGCATAATAAACACTGTTTAAGAAATATAATTTGTTCTCTACAAAATCTTTCTGAGATTTTATAAATATATTAGTTGCAATTTCTGTCAACATGAAAAGATAAAGTAGAACTGCTAGCTTGATTTTTTTTTTTAATGGACTTAAGTCACTCTCTAAATAAATGGCTTGAATATACAAAATTCTGTCGACGAAGCAGTACGTATTTCCATATAAACAATGTCACGCTGTTGTTTCCGTTCCTAGACTTCTCGAAGTATCAATCTTTCCGTAATTTCACTGTGTTCAGCGTAACGAGTGCCCTCGGTATCTACGCGTACAGAATCCACGTTCACCTATAGAACTGCAATTATCATCAAATTTTTCTCGCATTCCCATTAGCGTTTAAAGAAAACCGAGTTCGAAACTTGGCACGCATGTACGTCAAATCTGTTGGTCAACCGTTTTTCGCAACGTCCAATCAAATTATACAGTGTCGTTATTCAAAATCAAATTACATCTGTATCGAGTATGTTACGATAATGACAGAAACCGATCGTCGGTCGGATTACAAGCGATCGGAGATTGAAGCAACGATTGATACCTTGCCGCAATTTTCCGAAGCGAAATACTTGGCCTCCCTATTAAGTTATGGGACAACGAAATGGCCCTCTGTCACGACAGGAAGGAGTCATTTTGCTCGCACGCCAGTTTTTCCGTTAGAGGATTGCCGAGGTGCCTTCGGTGGCCAACGCGGTCGCGTGAAAGTTGGGCCCAACCTGGCAGCAGTTTGATTAATGGACAGGACGTAAATTGATATTTCGACGAGTAGCGGTCACTTTCATCTCGATTCATACGTTTAAATCGTCCGGTCGATCGGCGGTCCCTATTTTCGATAACTGTTCCCGGCTATCTTTAAAACTAGTCAATCTAATTCCATCTCCCACACAATCGAGCGTAAACCAGTCTCAAAGCTAGTCCAGAAGTCTGAGCGGTATACGAGTCGCTCGCGATTTGCATACCGAAGCGTTTTGGCTGTCGAAACTCGGTTGCCGTCAAGTCACTCCTCCCCGTTCTCCCGTTCGCTCGTAACGGTCTTAAAAAGGCGCAGAGCCACGTTGGGATGAAATCCGCGTCGACGGAAGTTCCGCGAGGGAGAGAAGACGGTTGTCCTCCATTGCTGCGTAATAAACCTCTCGCACACAGCGACAGTGGGTGCGGGCGTTGACAGAAAAATAAAAGCTTCCCGATGCCCGTGGCAGCTGCGCCTGCCGTGGGAGCGGGGCAGGTCGGTAAATATCGCGTATCCTTTCCCGATTATGTGTTTACGCGAAAATACGGGCGGGAAAATATTTCAACCGGACAAAAAAATTTGCGAAAAATCCCAGCAACCTCCGCCGACGCGCTGACCGTGTCGCTTCGAAATATTTTTCCTTATTTATTTATTTCCTTCATCGAGCCTCCATTGTTCTCGATTTTCTGTCCTCGCGTTATGGGCCTTCGTTAGGAGCCGGTTCGAATCTCCGCACCGCAAAGGTGTAATGGGGCTTAACCTGTTCGCCGAGCATCTTCATTTTCTTTAATTCGATTTGGTAATACGAATCGCTGTAAGCGTGAACGACGCCTCGTTCCGGCATCTGACGTGACAGAAGCAAGGTTTTCCAAGCCGCACGCCAACTTTTCCCGTGGCAGCCGGGCAGGTATACGCACTACGACCATTGGCACAGTTCTATCGTGTTACCGCGACCGCGAAAGAGCATTCGGCCCACGCTCGCTGCGACGAGGATCAACCGGCTTAGAAAACCAACGTATTACGTTCCACCGCTTATTATAACGGATATCTGCGGCCAGGGGATAGCCTCTGCCGATATCAATCGATCTTCCCTTCGCGAATCACCAATTTCACCTAAGATCAAATTATATCCGGATTTCCGGTTGAGAACGCGCGTTTGTCACGCGTTTTAACGAGACGTAGGACGTGAAAAAGTAAGAGATGAAGTTATTGGAAAAACGCAGGGGAATTGGAATATAAGTGGCGGAGAGAAGGAGCGAAAGGGTGGAGGTGGAAATGAAAAGTTGAGGATGCAGAAAATTGGAAAGTGAATAGCAGACGGGGCACGAAGTAGGGGGGACGGGCCGTGAAAAACGAGAATTGAATATCGTGATAAAGAAACTGCTTTACCGAATTAAAAGCCCCGCGTAAATGTTTTCATTTACCTAGCCCCGGCCATAAATGAAACAGCAATCATTCTTCGTCGAAGCTGAAAATCCGTAATACATCTTTTATTGTTACGAATGGAACGAATTTCATTTGATGTTATTAACCCGGCCGGCGCCGCGTCGTCGGTTAAATGAAAGAATACTGAATTGGCTGTAAAAATAGAGCATAGAGATTGCGTTTGTTACAAAGGGAGAGCACAATGCACCTCGCTGACAACTGTTCCGCGAACGAATCGTCCGACATGAGAAAAATAATTTAACAATAAATATTAGAAGATTAAACCCCGGAGTTGGTTGGAAATTGGTTTTACAAACCAGTGTGCATGAAATATTAATATCTTACGCTGAATGTCATGAATATCTTAAATTGATGCCAGCGGAATAAATTCCATGGAGACGAGGAACGACTCGAAGGAAAGCAAGATCTTCCTCCGAATGTCTGCATTCCACGCGCACCAGATTCGTTTATACTTAACTCCGAGTTTTATATGTCGGCGCGCACGTATACTCGCGGTTCAAAGCTGCGAACTGAGGTCTCCTTGCAAAATTCTGAAGGAAAACCGAAATTGCGGAGAGAATGTTGCTCTAATGAAACCGTAAGAAATTATACCACGAAGTTCTTACGATTGTAACCGTTTTTATCCGTTATAAATAGTTCGGTCAGAGACTAAGATAGGGTCTCCGTATATGAGAAGAAGGAGGACTCGATGTGAAGTGTAAAGACTGAACTGATTTTAACACTAGAATTACCAAACCAGTCGAAATGACTGGTTTTAAATACAGAAATGCATGTATAAAAAAAAGTCGTTAGTTTTAGTGTTAACTCTTCCAAATAATAAATAAATTTAATAGAATTAGACATGAACATAAATTCTCCGGTCTTTACGCGATTACTTCTTTCTCTTTAACAATTCCGACACTCCAACAAATACGGACTGACGCGTATTGTACAAAATTACGCTTACAATTTTCTCTCGTCATTACTATGACGATCGTCTTGTCGTGGTATCACAATATATGCACCCTCGTGCTCTTCCTAAACGTAACTTACATTCTCCCTCGTTACTCGTGTAACGATCGCCATTTCGTGGTCGCAATCAGATGCTCCCCATGCGTCTTTTCTCACACATTCAATTCCATAACGATACGACACGTTCTAATGCACTGCTGCTTCTATCGCAGACTTAACTTCGATATGAATTCGTAATTTAACAATAACGATTCAAATAAATATTACATTTACGCTTGCTCAACCGATCCTCACATTACAGATATCCACGGAAGAAAACGATTTCGGCAATCGATCTCCAGTCGATACCGAACGGATAATTAGAGCGGTAGGGATGACAACGCACTTGCGCTGTCTTCTAATATTCTTCTAGAACCTTTTATACCTACACACTCTCAAATTCTATGTAATGGTTACAGGATTCTTAAACATCAAAACTACTTGTAACTTCCGTACCGTGTCACTGTAACAATCGTTTCAGGGTTCATAGATACAAAATTACGAACTGCAAAAGCTACTTGTAACTCTTCTATCGTTTCATTGTGACATTGTATCATTCATGAATACGAGTTCCTATGAATTTCTTCTTAAACTACAAAGCCACTTTCGTATCGTCTCATCGTGACAAGCGTTGCATCATTTACGAACAGTTCGAGTTCCCACGAATTTCTTAAACTGCAATGTCACTTGTAACTGCCGTATCGTCCCATTGTGACAACCGTTCCGTCCATAGATAGTCGTCTAAACTGGGCTGAAATTGCTATCCATTTTACGAACCCTATTGTCTGTATGTATGCGCGTTCTCGCGCGGCCAAATCGTTGGATATTAAAGCGCAATTGTTATTGCATAGGATCGTAATTGGTGTTTGATTAAACTGCGCTGAGTAATTGAGGTTGCACGGTTTAAATGAAAGATCGATCGGCTTTAGCTTTTACCGGTTACAGACGAAACCGCTCCGGATTAAATGGTTTTTATTGATGAGGTAAGGGTGATCGATTCTGCCGGCTCTGATTGCCGACTCCGGACGCTTTTAATGCAATTATATACGAAATTATTTTTGATAACCTCGCGGTAACGCTCTCGTCTCCTTCGCTTCGACGGGCACGTCTTTCCTCGCGTTAACAGCCGCGATTACAACTACTGCTTTAATTTCACCGACGACTTTTTATTACGTTCGCCGTCGCGAGCCACTTTTGTTATTTCAGTTGCAAAGTAGTCTGCGGTTGAAATTTCGCGATAAGCGGTTGTGGGACTACGAGAACGCGGAGAAACTTCCCTTCGCTTCCTGTCACCGTGCCACTCGAGACGTATACACCTATATATATCCTCCGAGGATATTGATACCTGCCTCCGGGTATTAACCCTTTCGCAGTTTCGGAGCATCGGAAACGATGTCGTACACCTAACATCCTACACGTAATAAACTAATGAACGTAGTGAGTTAAGTTTAGGTCGACACGGTAACCGGATGGAAGAGTAGAGCGAGAGATTTGATCGAGAGAACTTTTTGATCGATTCTCCTCGCTACCAGAAGCAAAATCCATTTTCAAATTTAATCTCCCCGCGTTTACCCTTTCGCAGAACCGATTGAAGGAGATACGGGGGTTAACGAAACGCTAATTGACAGACTTTTAATAAAAGGACAGAGGCAGGAGCGATGCAATACGCGATCGAAGAAGAGTGCTCGAGAGCTCGATTCAAATTCGCCGATTTTCATCAGCCCCGGACTTTTCATGCCGCGCGCAACGAAAAAACTATTAAAACGTTAGAAATGGAACGCGGCGATAATCTAGGTCGCTTCAGTAAAAAGCCCAAGAGAGAGGGAGAGAGAGAGAGGTATCACTCCCGCAACTTTTGGATATCCGATACCGATGAACGTGGCATCGGAAACTATAACCGCGCTCGGTGAATAATCTAATATTTTATCAATTATAATTACCATTATCATTATTAATCCGAATAGACGAGATATAATGAGATCGTTCGATTAAACGGATTGCTTTACATATTGTTCAGCAGCCTTTGAATGGATTAATGCTCGGCAGGGTTTGCGGTGTAATCACTTTTCGGTGGAATGGACAACCTTTGAACGCAGCCAGGTGATACTGTAATTCAATCGCGGGCGTAAATCGAGCTTAAGACCGGAAAGCAATAATTCCGGGAATTCCTTGTGTAATAGGAATTATTTAAAGCTGTCAGTCTCTTGTTTGCCCGTCCTTTAATCCCCCAAACATGATACCGTGCATTTCGTCGTTGATGCCACGTACTTTATTGTTGCACTTTTCCTCAGGTTGCGCGTATAAAGTTCCCCTGCACACGTCGTTCATCCCGACGCTTATCTTTTATCTGCACGGTTCTGCAATTTTGATTCACTGTTTCGGGAATTCAAAAGTCAGTTGTGTGTGCGCTCGCCCCTGTCTCTCTCTCTATTTCTCTCTTTCTCTCTCTCGTTTCATAGCTGCGTCGCTTCATTACATATGTACGTGGACTATATCTTTGGAACACCGCGAGATTTCGCCCTTTCAACTAACGAGTATACCTACCTCCCCTGTGACGACCAAAATAGAATCCGAAGGTTAAATGCTTTAAAGGAACGAAACATGATTTTTTCAGAACAATCCGGTTTATCCAACTTTTGTTACAGTTATCTAGGTCATTCCGCTGATCAAAGTGGATTTCCTTCTTTTTTTTTTTTGAGGAAACCAGAGTGTGCATTCAGAACGCGTGTAATTCTTTGCGGGGATTGTTTGTTTATTTCTGGTTCGCGGAACTCGTTCGAGTTTTCTCAAGATTTAATTCTGAATTCTCCAATTAAATCAGGGCAGGACTATTAATAATAATCTTAACCCTTTCCACTGGATTCATTTTAATTGCGTGAAAAAGCATGTCTACGGTCTCCCTTCTGATTTAGCGAGACCAGTTAAAATTGTGATAGAGTCCAGGGCGGCCTTAAAGTAGACCCGAGCTATTGTAATTTATAGGCGCGACCTCTTGATGTAAGCGATTTCATTAGAACAATTGTAACCGAGAATATTAAACGTGACGTTCGCTTCCGCGGAAGTTAACCCGTTAAAACTTTCCGGGTACACGGGGATCGTCGTATCTCATTTCGTCATGTTACTAAAACGGTTACCCCTCTACATCCGCGGCTGCCACTTTGGCATCCATCCGCTCGGTCCATTTTCTTGAAAGTGCGTCGCCCGGGTACTTTTACTTGAAAGATGTTCGAACGATCTTTGACGATTTAGTCGCACTCAAGGAAATGGAGTACGCGAGGGAGGAAGAGGTGGAGGTGGCGGAGGAGGAGGGAGTCCTCGCCGGCGGAGGCACCAGCCGCCTGAAACGCTTCTCGGGTTTCGCTTTAACAAATCGTCGTATCTTGCGGAAGAATGGATCGCGCGGGAACCAGACGTTGCAAATCCGTCGAACAACGATACGGGCTTCTACCGCTCGCAATTTTCTCTAAGACGTGTTCCACGCGTGTATCAGCTACTGTTTTACGGTAGACAGTAGCGATACGTATCCAGCCACTTTTCTCTAAATAAATAACGCACTCGTGCCCATATTATGCGGGGCCAACCGAAGCGTCATTGCTCATCCAACATTAATTATGCATGCATCTGAGTTGACCCTCTCGATCCGTGGTGCCCGTATCGGGTCGGACGCGACGGTCCGCGTTTAAAAGGCTATTTCATTTACCCTCTTTAGCTGTGCGTCTCGTCGCCGTGTCGCAAACCCGGGTTGCGTGTAGTTTCCTCGTTGGAAACGTTGTTGGTCGAGTGGTTGGGCACACGTTTACATAAGACGAGGAGCACGTGAAAGTGTGTACACACGAGAGGAGGCGCCAGGGTTCTCTCCTTTTCCGGTCCATTTTCAGCACTTTTTCATATCCCCAACGGACTGTATAATTTTATGTCTCTTCCTGCTCTTATTTCGTAAATCGTTTTACTCCTAGCTAGAATTGTTCTAACACGAGCCTCTTTGTCATTTTATATTTCACTCTGCTTTTGTCTTGTTCGCGTCCTCAATACCTCTTCTTGCAAAGATTTCCTGCTACGCATTTATGGGAATTTTAAATGATATAAAAGAAGAGACCGGGCAGTAATTTGTAACGAAATATTCAACGTGAAATGCAACCTGTAAAATTTAGAGCAGAGAACAGGGCGTTTCGTTTTTCCAATTTTACGCTTATAAGTAGGAATTTGCATAAACGTCCGCAGTTGAGATATTAATAACGAGGTTCACTTTGAAAAGTAGAATTCCTGAATTTCTTTTCACTTTTCTTGGGCTCTCCAAAGGCCATTTGACTCTCTGCAGAATTTACTTAATCTTTATGCACTCCGTTTCCAATTTCTCTACTACTTTATTTCGGTCGAATCGTACTTCCCCCTTTGCATTGTTCATCACAATATTCATTGTCCTCTTTGTAATTTCCCTACAACTTTCATCATCTCCTTACTATTGTATCCACGCTGTTCTTTGAACTTTAACTCGTCTCCGATCCCTCCGTCTCGCTCCTACTTCCTGTTACCTGTTTGCCTCCTCTTCAAACATTTACCGAGGCCGATATAATCGCGGGTTCTCCGGCTACGCGGCGAACATCGCAAAACTGTTCAGCGAATACAAGAACAAAATCTTCTCACCAATAATATTTGAGGCTCAAGAAGGAATTTTATGTACCGCAGGAAATTGGTAAAATTGTTTTTCTTTTTCACTATGCACGTCCCCGAGTTTTCGTTTACCCGAGGCTCTCTTCTTTTATTCTAGCCAGTCGATGTATTCTCAAGATTAGGTCAGACAGATGAAGAAACAGTTCGTTGAATAAACTGATCTTCCTATTGTAATAAATTCAAATTTGTTTGCCAGGCAAAATAAATTTAAATAATTTTGTTTATTGATTTAGTTTGTAGAATAATAGTANCACTTTTCTCTAAATAAATAACGCACTCGTGCCCATATTATGCGGGGCCAACCGAAGCGTCATTGCTCATCCAACATTAATTATGCATGCATCTGAGTTGACCCTCTCGATCCGTGGTGCCCGTATCGGGTCGGACGCGACGGTCCGCGTTTAAAAGGCTATTTCATTTACCCTCTTTAGCTGTGCGTCTCGTCGCCGTGTCGCAAACCCGGGTTGCGTGTAGTTTCCTCGTTGGAAACGTTGTTGGTCGAGTGGTTGGGCACACGTTTACATAAGACGAGGAGCACGTGAAAGTGTGTACACACGAGAGGAGGCGCCAGGGTTCTCTCCTTTTCCGGTCCATTTTCAGCACTTTTTCATATCCCCAACGGACTGTATAATTTTATGTCTCTTCCTGCTCTTATTTCGTAAATCGTTTTACTCCTAGCTAGAATTGTTCTAACACGAGCCTCTTTGTCATTTTATATTTCACTCTGCTTTTGTCTTGTTCGCGTCCTCAATACCTCTTCTTGCAAAGATTTCCTGCTACGCATTTATGGGAATTTTAAATGATATAAAAGAAGAGACCGGGCAGTAATTTGTAACGAAATATTCAACGTGAAATGCAACCTGTAAAATTTAGAGCAGAGAACAGGGCGTTTCGTTTTTCCAATTTTACGCTTATAAGTAGGAATTTGCATAAACGTCCGCAGTTGAGATATTAATAACGAGGTTCACTTTGAAAAGTAGAATTCCTGAATTTCTTTTCACTTTTCTTGGGCTCTCCAAAGGCCATTTGACTCTCTGCAGAATTTACTTAATCTTTATGCACTCCGTTTCCAATTTCTCTACTACTTTATTTCGGTCGAATCGTACTTCCCCCTTTGCATTGTTCATCACAATATTCATTGTCCTCTTTGTAATTTCCCTACAACTTTCATCATCTCCTTACTATTGTATCCACGCTGTTCTTTGAACTTTAACTCGTCTCCGATCCCTCCGTCTCGCTCCTACTTCCTGTTACCTGTTTGCCTCCTCTTCAAACATTTACCGAGGCCGATATAATCGCGGGTTCTCCGGCTACGCGGCGAACATCGCAAAACTGTTCAGCGAATACAAGAACAAAATCTTCTCACCAATAATATTTGAGGCTCAAGAAGGAATTTTATGTACCGCAGGAAATTGGTAAAATTGTTTTTCTTTTTCACTATGCACGTCCCCGAGTTTTCGTTTACCCGAGGCTCTCTTCTTTTATTCTAGCCAGTCGATGTATTCTCAAGATTAGGTCAGACAGATGAAGAAACAGTTCGTTGAATAAACTGATCTTCCTATTGTAATAAATTCAAATTTGTTTGCCAGGCAAAATAAATTTAAATAATTTTGTTTATTGATTTAGTTTGTAGAATAATAGTACGATTTGATTGAATTTGATTACGTTCAACAACTTTTTATAGAGTTTCAGATTAAAAGTTTAAGACATGTAATAAAAAGTCCGATATTTAAAGCAATGAACCTTTAGAAACTATAGAAAGAAAGAAAGATTTATAAAATTGTCTGACCTATTTTCCTCGGTCATAAGGAATTTTAAACATGTCATTTCTAATATCCTAATACAAGAACAAGGTTTGGCATTTTTCGATTGGACTGTACGAGAATTGTAACTGTTTATATGTCCTATTTTTATTATTTATTTGTCCCTTTTATTTCATTATTTATTCGTCCTTCTTACTTTTGTATACTTTTTATTGTATACTTTAAATAATATCCTCGAAATCGACATTATTTTAACTTAATCAAAGTTCTGTCATTCAACATAATAATTCAAAATGTAATAACTTTTTTAATAGACTTGCAAAGTTTCTAAAATTTTGTACAGTCTTTTATTATATTAACATAATATCTAGTCACTGTTAAAATTTCAATGCTTTGTCATTGCTTTTATATAAGGGTTCATACAACAATAGGCAACTGTTTGCTTGAAACAAATTTAATGATTCGTTCTAATTAATTTTGAGGTAAGAACCAAGGAAGAGATGTAGTCCATTCGTACATGAGGAAAGTTCCTACAGAGTTTCTCGTTCTCGAAGTCAACGAATTGTGTCGAATAGGAGGAAATCGACGAATGGAAGCCGGGCCGCTTTAAGTGACTTACATCCACGTACGTACGGCGCGTATGTAATACGGTTCACGTGGCCATAGATAGACACACGGCTGCGAGCGGTCGGTGTGCGTTTCCAATTTCCAATTTCGAAACTTTAAACCGTTTCGCGGGCGACACGACCCGGCGGTTGAAATTCCCCGAGCTTCTTTCGAATTTTCCACCGTATGCAAATACTTCCGGCCGTTTTTCGATTCCCAGCCACCGTCGCGAACGTTTCAGATTCCCCGCAAAGATGCTGTTACCACGCCGATGCGCGAATTTACTTCCAAGCGAAACGATAAAATATTAAACAGCGACGGAAGTTCCAGCTTTCTTCAATCATAATTACACTGCGAATTTCTACGTAAAATAAACCGATTTTAATATCAATGTAAAAATTTCTTTTGTATTCTAAAAATTATAATATTTATTGCGCTTCCGTGTCTCTGGATACTGAATGAATTTTTTATATTTTCTGCTCGTTCTACTTTTATAGAAGTGCACAAAATCCGCGGTCTATTTATAATTCACAAAGAGTCCAATTTAAAAATTAAGAATTCTCAATGGGATGAAAAAAGCACGAAACGAACCGGAACGAAAGGTAATATACGAACGAGAGCCTGGCAGCGCCTTTGCCGAATATATTACCGTTTCGAAGCGTTCGTCTATGCGAGGAATCGGCGAATTACCGAGCGGCCGCATCGCGGAACGGTTTTCCGGTTCATTATCGCGTGGATCTATTATTGGTACCGAGCGAGGCGGGCGACACACCGCCGCGGCGCATAGCCCATCGCGTCGCACCCGTGCCGATAACAATCGATTCGCAAGAAATATTAGAATTGATTCGGACGTCGATTTGCCAGACAACAATGGGCAGAACGTGCGCCACCGCTCGCACGGCTCGTTAGCCTTCCTCTTTTGCCCGCGCGGATGGTTAATACACGCCACGCACTTTTTAACGTTTGTTACTGACCGTGCACAATAAAACAGCCGGTCGTTCCGTTTCTCCTCTTTCTCTGTTGCCACCGTTTCGTCCTTTTTTTTTTTTCATATTGCCCCCGCGAATGTCTAAATGCCGTCTGTGCGATTCGTTGCGCGCGTTGATTTTATCAGGATTAATAATATACGTCCACTGGAACGAGTATCGATATTAATATGTAGGAAAATCTGATAAAAATAGGGCCATTTTTAACGCAGATGCTTCGTTATTACCGTTTCGACATGGAGAGAGAGAATTCAAAAAAGTGTATTTTGTTTAAAAATATTGGGCTACATTATTATTGACTAGCTCTTCCGTGAAAAATGTTTCACCGTTTGTTGACGGCCGTGTAATAAAATGCGAACATGCTTGAGCGAGCGGCAAGATGTAATTTAGAAGACAAACTCGTTTGAGGAAGCGTCGGGACACGAATTTGACCCGAGAGGCAAACGTTCGTTGTTTTAAACTCCTCGGAAGTTCCAATCAGAAAAACCGGCTAGTCAAACACTTCCGCTTCGTCGACGAAATCGGCTGGTAGGAACGACCGATACGGCGTCCAATATCGACCGACCGAAAAATCTTTATCTCCTCCCCTCCCCTCCGTCCCCAACGGATTTCAATATTTCCCAAGATCAGTTGGCAATATTCCCTTAACGCCCCGAGACTGTGCTTCTCGCTTTTGCATTACTATTTGCATGCAAATCCCGCGAATTCCTTCGAAATTCCGCTTTCCATCTCAAAGTAATTCGCCGTGGAAAAAGGTAGATGGATGCGCATAAACGATGTAGAGGCATAAATGCAGAACGAACCCGGTGAACCCCGGGATTAGATCGATACGCGCAGCGTCAAAACGATACACCCGGATACGACGAGCACGGCAATTTTCCTAAATACGTTATTTGCATTACTGATAGCCTGTCTTTATACATGGCTGCACGGCCATTGATTGGGACCGCGCTCGGTCATATATCCAGAGGTATTTCGTAGAACCGTTCGTCATTCATTTCCAAACTTTGTTTACGCGGAGCCCTTGCACTTGCTAATGCTAATGTCTCGAAGTTTGACGCAGGCTTTGGCCGCACTGTAATTAATAGTACGTTAAACAAGATGTTACATTCATTGTGTCAAGTTGAACGTGCTAATTCGAGTTTGTGATTAATGATGTTCCGCATAGTTGACAAGCCAGCTCGTGAGAATTCGCGAATGGGATCTATTCAAAGGTCCTAGGGTCCGAGTCTAAAGGGGTCTGTCAACACCCTCAGTCAGGTCAACGATAATGTTTCTAGACTCCTAATATCAGAGTATGAAAACGATACATTCTTCCCTAGAGTTTAAACCTTTAGCCAGGTCAATGATAATGTTTCGAAATTCTTAATATTCGGCTCTGAAAACGAGACATTCTTCCGTGAAAACCTCTAATTAGGTCAATGGTAATGTAACTCATGATATTCGAGTCTGAAAAAACGGTACATTCTTCCCTGGAATTGAAACTTCTAAGCAGGTCAGCGATAATGGTTCTGGGTTCTTAATAATTCTCGTAATATTCGAAACGAGTAAACGATCTGAAAATCTGGAATCGATATGTTCTTCCCTGAAATTTGAACCTTTAGTCAGGTCAATGATAATGTTTCTAGACTCCCAATATTTCTCGTAATATTTGTAGGGAGCAAACGATGTGAAAATCTGGAAACGATACTTTCTTTCCTGAAATCGTCTCAAGTAGAATGAATAATACGACGGGAGGTTTAGCGCTTATCGTTGCAGCGGTAAAAGACGGGACGTCGCATTCCGCGGGATCTGATATAAAGCCGGGGCAACACGCCTTTTGGAAGAGAGATCGCGGGTGACATTAATTAGAGAGTCGCTACGGGCAGGCTGCATTAAGTAAATGGAACCCCGGTTCGCGGAGATTGCTACCACGAAAGATTCGCGATCGTTTGTTCTGCCGGCAACGTACCTTCCACGATGTTTGTCCGAAAACATGTTCGATTAACAAATTAGCGTCAAAACTCGCATTATGAACAACGTAAATAATATAAGAAATTTTACTTTTGACCAACAAATAATTGTTATAATATTTCATAGAAAATATTTCATATAGTAATTTTATAGAATAATTCATATGCAGATGTAATAACTTTTAATAGGACCGAAAAATGTTTTAAATTTTGTACAGTGTTTTATTAATGTAATATCTAGTCTCGCTGTTAAAATTTCAATGCTCTGCCATTGTTTTTATGTAAGGATTCATACAACCTTAAAATGTATCGAATCCATTGAGCCGTTGCAATAATTAAATGTTTTAATTTTACGAAGCGAATTCTACACGGTTTACGAATTACGCGAAACCCCTTAACGAGAGATATTACATAGCCAGAAACAAAAATTTTCTGCTCGCCTAATTACACGGTGCGCCTNCATAGAATAATTCATATGGTGGTACAGATGTAATAACTTTTAATAGGACCGAAAAATGTTTTAAATTTTGTACAGTGTTTTATTAATGTAATATCTAGTCTCACTGTTAAAATTTCAATGCTCTACCATTGTTTTTATGTAAGGATTCATACAACCTTAAAATGTATCGAATCCATTGAGCCGTTGCAATAATTATATGTTTTAATTTTACGAAGCGAATTCTACACGGTTTACGAATTTCGCGAAACCCCTTAACGAGAGATATTACATAGCCAGAAACAAAAATTTTCTGCTCGCCTAATTACACGGTGCGCCTATTACGCTCTGTTAGCGTAAAATCTCTCCCCTGAGAAAGAGAAACTTCTCGAGCATCTGCGGTCGCTCTATAATTTATTAGCAATTTGCGGCGTTTAATGTCCCGACGAGAAATTTCCACTTTTTTTTAAGCAGTCCTCTTGAAGAGCTAACAGAATTTCTAGTACCCTCATATCCAGGATGAAACGATTTTACTCGTGCGGGGATCTGTATGCTCAAACGTCTGATGGTCTCGATCGTTTTAGGAGCTGTTGGCGATTGTTCTTTGGTGCAGCCACCACAGTGGGGAACGGTGAGGGAACGAGTCCTTAAGGATGGCACTCTGCAGACGGTGTACTCGTGTGAACCCGGTCGTAGACTGAAGGGCCATAAAGTACTCACTTGCACCACCGACGGCTGGAATCATCCGGTCCCCAAATGTATACCTCTCGGTNTATAGAATAATTCATATGCAGATGTAATAACTTTTAATAGGACCGAAAAATGTTTTAAATTTTGTACAGTGTTTTATTAATGTAATATCTAGTCTCGCTGTTAAAATTTCAATGCTCTGCCATTGTTTTTATGTAAGGATTCATACAACCTTAAAATGTATCGAATCCATTGAGCCGTTGCAATAATTAAATGTTTTAATTTTACGAAGCGAATTCTACACGGTTTACGAATTACGCGAAACCCCTTAACGAGAGATATTACATAGCCAGAAACAAAAATTTTCTGCTCGCCTAATTACACGGTGCGCCTATTACGCTCTGTTAGCGTAAAATCTCTCCCCTGAGAAAGAGAAACTTCTCGAGCATCTGCGGTCGCTCTATAATTTATTAGCAATTTGCGGCGTTTAATGTCCCGACGAGAAATTTCCACTTTTTTTTAAGCAGTCCTCTTGAAGAGCTAACAGAATTTCTAGTACCCTCATATCCAGGATGAAACGATTTTACTCGTGCGGGGATCTGTATGCTCAAACGTCTGATGGTCTCGATCGTTTTAGGAGCTGTTGGCGATTGTTCTTTGGTGCAGCCACCACAGTGGGGAACGGTGAGGGAACGAGTCCTTAAGGATGGCACTCTGCAGACGGTGTACTCGTGTGAACCCGGTCGTAGACTGAAGGGCCATAAAGTACTCACTTGCACCACCGACGGCTGGAATCATCCGGTCCCCAAATGTATACCTCTCGGTAAGTCCTACCGCTCGTTTTCCAAACTCTCCTCTTTTATTTCAAACGACGATGCTCGCTCGGATGATTTACAGAACAACAAGCCAGATTTACAGGTATGCAAAACGAGTCGGCCGACGTTTAACCCTTTACACTCGATTTATTCCCAACGTTGTCTCGTACCGTCGTTTCCAGCATGAAGTATGAGTTCAAAGGGTTAAATATCGGCTGTTTTTCTTCGAACAAAAGTCTGCGGTCTAATTTTTAAATAAATCTCTCTTGATTGTACGAAGTTGTTGTTTAGTCAGTTTGATCGTGACGGGGATATAATTGGCCAGGATTGACGCGGCGGTCAATCGAATCAGGGGTCAATCGATCAAGCCTTTATTACCGCGAACAAACGAATCGAGTCCGAAGAAACGATGGTGACAAATACGTTCGACGGACTCGGCGTTTAACGAAACATATTTTTCACCGTCGAATCTCCCGATTCCCAGAGAGCCGCATAATTTTTCAACCGTGCGCACGTTGGGTACATAGTGAACGCGGACACGTTTTCACGTACTATTTTATTGTCGTTTAACTCTGCAATTTGCGCCGCATGCACGGGCCTGTAATCCACCGTGGAAAAAAAAGAGGGAAAAATAAAATGGAAACCCCGTCGGAGTTTCTCTATCGAATCATTTTTATTATTTAGAGTTAACGCGATTACGCCACGGTTGTCTGCATTCGCAAACTCAATCGTACCGCAAAATTCGCTGAAAAATTTAATTTCCCGTTAAACGCAATGGAATTACGGACGGGAAATAGCATGCAAACAGAGTTGAGCAAAACTCGTTCTTATTGCAGTATGTAACAATTTGTCAAAGGGTCTGCTTCAAAGATTTATTGTTAAACAATGGAACCTTGTCGAATCGCGTTCGACTATAAAGAATTGGAAGGAGTAACGAGGGAGCAGAGCAGAATATTCATAAACAGAGAACTTGTATATGTGCTTTCTTTCATCTTAAATAAATATGGTCACTATTCGGCGGTTCGCCGAAATTAACTTCTCACAAAACGACAAAGGCATGTGGCTACAAAAATTTCTAATACAATGGTTTTGGCACTTTTCGATAGAATTGTATGTGAGTTGCAATTGTTTACGCTTGTTTACAAGCCCTACAATTACTTTCCATGGATTTTCGGACGGGGATTGTATTTAGAGTTATGATTGTAGCTTATGGCGACGTTTTCCCGTTTTTACGATTGAAATTGTCAATTGGCGTCCAGTTCGTGAAAATCGGAAATCGTCCTACGTCGACGGAAATAAAATAGATTTCTCTATTATAAAATTATTTAGCAGCAGTTTGAAATAGTTTCATTCATCCGGCATCCGGTTTATCGAAATTAAGTCTCTTCGGATTCACTTCCTCTCGCATATCTTATTTATTACGGCTGGTTTCGCGATCCTCACGCATTGTTTCGGTTATTCTCTCTTTATTTTACACCGTTATCGATTGTCGATGGCCGCGAAAGAAGCGGAACGGTTTCACGTCGCGCTAGAAAAAGCGCACACTCGCCTCTTTACTATCAGATGTACGTGCGTCGAACGCGCTCGGTCGTTATTTTTCGGTAACGGTCTCCCGGTTCAACAGTTTTTTGTCTACGTCTATCCCATCCGGCGGTCCGGAAGTGTACTCCAGTTTTATGGATTTCGATTTTCGAGCATCGTTCCCGAATTTCACTGAGCGTTATAGAAAACGAAAAAATTATTCGAACACAGTTTTGAACCGACGCTTTCGAAATTGGTCCAGTGTTTTAGATAAGTGGATTTTCCAATAGAGATTGGAACATGTCAATGATTTTTTTCACTTTACACGGACTACGGTTCTCTGGTTAGGATAATCTCCAAAAATTCAAATGACCACTGAAATGGTCAACGATTGACACTTAACATTGGATCTATCAAAGGGGGTGCTTAGAATTTCTTATAATCATTAGTCATTTTCAGTACATTTTCTTTCCTAAAATTCGTACATCTAAATTGTACAAAATTACTATAATTAAGAGACATGTATTTTGTTTCCTCAATATTTTCATTTTCCATTTATTTATTTTCTCATACTGTTACGCGGACGTAGCAGTATCTTTGCGTGTTTATAAAAACATGTGGCGCTTGTATATACCGATGAAACAAAAAAAGTGAAAAAAAGGATGTTGTACTAAAAATAAAATTAAAAATATTTATGGTACATGTCATAAACGAGTCTATGGTACGTGCTCTTCTAAAACAATTGTAACTTGTAAAAAATCTCTTTGACTCTTAAGAGCAATTATTTTGAAATTTATTTTTACTAAACTATTATTATCATTATCAGTTTATTATTTTATCTTCACTTATAAAAATATAAAAATTGCTATGTCTTTACTTAAATGACTTTTTCATTTTTAAATCAAGTCATTCGCCCTTTCGATAGAAGTAGATATATGTCAATCACCGGTAATTTTATTCTCGCCGTCCCGAGAGTACAGGACTGTTTCATGCAGCTTGAAAGGTGGTGAGAATTGCAGAAGATTGTTAGTTATGACTTTATGATCTTTTGGTTTTGGAGGTGGTTCACCGAACGCGTTGCTTCACATCGTATGCAGCGAACGTCTTATGTCAAGCTTTACGGATTCAGCCTCGGTATATACGGATACACAATAGTACGAATGAAAAGCGGTAAACGAGAGGGGATGTGCAGAACGATCAAAAACTGAACTGTGCCCGGTCCTAGACTTTCGGGACGAGTATAAGTATAGTGTTAACGTAACGATACACGTGGCTGGGTGCCACA
>SMSR01012378.1:272267-285160 GCA_019453355.1 Ceratina japonica
TCTCCACGCAAGTTTGAACTTCGCAAGAGTTTTACGAGCGGAGCGAATGGGGGCGGCTGCTCCTCCGCGGAAGATAAGACGCACGTCTGCTCTCGTGACAGATCCGCGGTCACGTTGACAAACGAAAAAAGGTACACGCCAGGGCGTGTATATACATATATATACATATATACATATATATATATATATACAAACGTCGTGATATCTCGGCTCCTTTGATGGCCGACCGCCGTCTAGGGATTTCTCCGTGTATATACATATATATATATATATATGTATACATTATGTGCTGCTCGAATCGGACTGGAGTGGAGTACCGTGACCTCTCGACCTTCTTTAAGGAGTCTGCTTCGATGAGTGGCCACTCCGTAGCAAAGAACCGATGCGAAAGTTACGTGTATCTAAATAGTCGTCAGTCCGTTGCTAGTCACTGTGTGTATGGGAACGCTGTTCCTCAAGGCTTAGTCCTTAAATAAAAACAATGACGAAGCATTCAATTCTTATCTATAATCATTTAATCAAATTAATTTTCGTAAAACGTTATGGAAGATCTCGGAAGATCTGAATTCCACTTTTAGAATCACAATTTTTAATTAATTCGCTGCATCAACGGTTATTAAACGTTACGCGAAAATTACGTGTATCTAAATAGTCGTCAATTCACTGCTAGTCACTGTATGGGAACGCCATTCCTCAAGACTTAGTCCTTAAATAAAAAATGACGACGCATTCAATTTTTATCTAATGATTCGATCAAATTAATTTTCGTAAAACGCGATGGGAGATCTCCGAAGATCTGAATTCCACTTTTAGAATCACAATTTTTAATTAACTGGCTGCATCAACGGTTATTAAATGTTATATTAATAAAACGCAGTGGAAAATTTGAATTACGATTTTTAATTAATTTGATGCATCTGACTAAATTCAAGGGATCCAGAGAGCGAAGGAGACAGTTTCTTTCGGTGCGGCACTAATAGCGTCTGTTCACTCGCGACATGAATTATCCTCCCCGGTTGCTAGGTAGTGCAACTGCCAGGAACATCTTAATGACTCCGTTGTTGGCCCGGGTGTAAGACAGCGCGCCTCCGCTGCTTCTGCTTCTTCAACGTTGAATCCCGGTTGAACGTCGACGAAGACTCCCGCTCGCTTTTCGGCGCTCGAGATGATAACATATAATAGATCTCTCGCGTTTAATCTTTAACCGATTTCATTCGATTTGCCCGCATGGAAAGGCTGTTCAACCCCTCGGCGTCCCCTTTTAATTCATTTTTATTTCTCGTCTTTTACTTGGAATCCGTCGGGTCAGTTAATGAACGGTACGAATCAGTGAAATGGAAACGTAGGCGTAGAAGCGTTATTACAAACTGTATCGGATTATCCGAGCAGCGGGTTAATTAGCTGAACCGATGTTCGTTAAAAGCAGGAAACGCTTGTTATTGCGTAGAACGGGCGAAGTGAGCTGATAATAAATTGTAATTAATTTCGATCCGCCACTTGTACAGCTTCTGCAGAGTGGAAATTGGCCCGGGCTTGTCTTTCGATAAATCCGAACGGTGCAGGGAGATCTTGTAATTCCGCCTCATCTCATCGTCCCATCTTCATTTAAAAGAAATCGTTAAAAGTCTATGTAACTCCGGTAGATTAGAACTTCAGGCGCAGGGACGGCACTCTATCTCCCCCGGGCAAAATGTTTCAACCGTAAAATGAATCTTGTATAAGATAATCGAGGCAGCACACGTCCATACGCTGTTTCAGTTTTAAATTTACTCCAGATCAGAGCACGGCCAACTCATTTCTCCTTCCCCTAAAATTCCCCGCTCGCGTTTTAAACCGGAGATTTCTTCTTCGTCTTTGATTAAATCCACTCGAGGGTCCCGAGGTCTTTTTTTGTTAACAATAAAAATTAACAACGGCCCGCAGATAAAAAAAATGGAGCCCAATTAGTGTTTGTTGGGTTTGAGCCGGCGAGAGGTCGAGGAGGGAATTGTTGAAAGGTGCTGTCAATTCGCGATCGATTCGGCGCGGAGGCGCGGCGGTTTGGCCACCGGGTTTGTCTGCCGGGGAACTCCGGAACGTTCCTGGAGTGGTTCGAAAATTTGTCGAGTAGCGGTTAAGGAACGTGCCCCCTTGGACGCGCGTTCGACTCTTGTTCGATTCGACGTGCTGCAGGGGCTCGAAATTCAGCATACCTCGGATTCACCGCAGTCGAGATAAGTCCCTGGATCTGAATGAGTACGCGCTGGCTGCCGCGCGATGTCATTACAAGGGAGGAGGCACAGTGCAAAGGACACGCATGAAACACGAGGTTTCGAGCAGCGGGTCAATCGATTTTATCATTAATTTCCTACAGGAATCGTCTGTCAGAGTTATAATAAATAATTGTAGAATCAGGCGAAATTGACGTTGCCCCTTGCGGAATTTCATTCATCCGATGATTTCATCATTCGCTCAAATGAATTTCTATAAATGAAATTGCACAGAAGCGCGGGAATTATTTGATCCGGTGACCAATTCTAATAACGCAACACTCTGGCGCATTTAAATGGTAATTTGAAGCATGGAGCCTCGAGCCGCAAGATGCCTCGCCTCGATTAATCGATAACGACAAATAGTTCCCGGAGCGGGAACTGTATGCTAACAAGGAGATTGTATTTGGGGCGAACTTTCGAAATCCTGCGGTTACGAATCGATAGACGATTTTCATTAGGCGAGAGGGGTATCGATTACCGTGGCTGAACTAACGAGTCGATGAACGACATTGAACCCCGGTGATCGATCAGCCGGATGAAAAATGGGGAAGGGGTGAATAATCTCGAAAGTATGCAGAGTTACCTTTAGCAAACCTCAAGTCTTTTAGTAAATCTGAACTTTTTAAGTCCTCCGGTAAAGTAGAATTGCGTTTTTATTTACCTGAATGTTTAGGCAACTTTTAAATATTATATGTATAATCCCGTTGACCTGTTCATAAAAAACGAAGATAAATGGAGGGGCATTTGAAATTGGGAAAACAGAGAACGACAGAGACGTACGGCGAACGGTGTTAAATTGCTGGGGGGATTACCCGAAGAATTACCCGCCCCTCGTTGACCCAGTTTTCACCGCGTGTACTCTTTTTCCAGACAACAGATTCCGACACATTCGCAACGAGCTTTATCTCGGCGATGATCCAATTTCAACGACGCCGTCCGAGCAGAGGGCGGCGAGGGACAGGATGAGGGCGCGAAAGAGGATCGGCGAGCTGAAGAAGCGTAGGAAGGCGAAGGAGAAGAGGAAGCAGCGGGCGAAGAAAGTCGGCGGGAAGACGGCGGCGCCCGAACCGTCGTCGTTGGGGTCGCAACGAGCCGCGCTCAATGAAACAATAATGTCGAGGCTGGATGTGAGCTGCTTTATGAAAGCGCGCAGAAAAGGATTTGCGAAAGCCCCTCTGGTTGAAAACGCGCATCCGCCCAAGTACGCCAGGTTCGTACCTCGTCCGCCAACAAAATAGGGCTCACAGGTTTATCAACGCGTTACTCAGGCTGCAGTTTTAATTCCTTATCTATACCAGGCCAACCCAAATCATTTCAAGAGCCACTTGGATGACGCGTAGCATTACAACGGGCCGCACTTTACGTAAACATGTTTTTAAAAATGTAATATAAACGCGAAACGAGAAAAAAACATTATTGTTATGATTCAATATAATTAACTCTCGAGTTTTAATTAATGAATTATTAGTTTAACCTTTCTTTCACTTAATTTTTATTTTATTCTCACACTTATTCATTTCATTTTATACTCATATTTATCTAATTCAAAAACAGATTCTTGTCCCTCGCAAATTTTCATTTGTTTCATATTTTTGAGAAATAAAAGTTTCAATAAAAATATAAAATCGCCCGGAGGTCCGCGTGTTGTCCAGGCCTGATCTATAGTCTAGTTATAAACCATTTTTATATGATCCTTTCTCCATATTGATTTAAGATTCTTTAAAAATATATTTTTCCGTGCACATTCTTTTTCCAGGCGGACGAATGTATTGCCGCCGTACAATCGGTACCTCGTTGCGGTTTACGAGTGTACCGAGGGACACATTTTCGAAGACTCAATGGCTGATCGACTTTTCTGCAGCGATGGCACTTGGTTAGGCGCACTTCCGCGTTGCATCAAGCCCGGAGGTAAGGGCGGACGAATAAGAACCGTTAGTTGTAAAAACGTTTATCCGGGAGATTGAAGATAACGTTATTTCTCGGTACGGTTTAAAGTTGTTCGATACTGAAATTCCCGAGCGATTCCTAAGCGGTTTTTAGATTAAAATAACATGCGATTCTTTTAACAATGAATCGTCGCAAAGGAATCGTAAGAAAGTCTTTGTGTCATTTAACAACAAATGAAAGTATAGATTGGCGACAGAAGAATCGTGTCCGCAGTTAAATTTTATCCAGCTCGAAAATCGGCTTACGTTTCAGATATGGAACTCAATAAAATGAAACGTTGCAATCAGGATCGTGGTGGTTGCAAACAAGTCTGCGAGGACATCGAGACAGGGGTGAAGTGCTCGTGCTTCGATGGATACCGTCTAACAGACTCTTCTTGCCAAGGTAATTTATCTTTCATGCGGCAGTAAATTTAGTTTTTTTCGTCATTCCACGTTTTTTTCAACGACCTTTAAACGAATAAAATTGATTAACGTTTCATAACAGGAGTAATATAAAAGCACGGGGCATTTGAAAAAATTGCGTTTATAGTGAAAAAAAGGACGGAACGTGAATTCCGACGTGGAATGCGAATATATTTTTGCCTCTAAATAACATTTAATTGTTTTCGCATTGAGTTCTGTATTTTTTTATTTTTTTATTTTCAGACATAGATGAATGTGCCGAAGGTGCGGCTGGCTGCGCAGGAATTTGTCACAACGAACCTGGCTCCTTTCATTGCGAGTGCCGACCTGGATATCAACTGGGAAACGATAAAAAATCGTGCCTGGGTGAGTGCAATAAAAATTCGAAAAAAACAGTAAAATATATATTTGGCTTTGTCAAATTTCGACGAACCAATTGACGAGCTCCTCTGTTTGTATCCTCGTACAGACGTAAACGAGTGCCTGGTGAACAACGNTTTCAGACATAGATGAATGTGCCGAAGGTGCGGCTGACTGCGCAGGAATTTGTCACAACGAACCTGGCTCCTTTCATTGCGAGTGCCGACCTGGATATCAACTGGGAAACGATAAAAAATCGTGCCTGGGTGAGTGCAATAAAAATTCGAAAAAAACAGTAAAATATATATTTGGCTTTGTCAAATTTCGACGAACCAATTGACGAGCTCCTCTGTTTGTATCCTCGTACAGACGTAAACGAGTGCCTGGTGAACAACGGGCACGGGCCATGCCAAGGCACGTGCACGAACCTCGAAGGCAGCTACGAGTGCAGCTGCGAGGATATACCCGGTCACAGATTAGCCGCGGACAATCATACCTGCGAGGACATCGACGAGTGCATCACCGACAACGGTGGATGCTCTCACGTTTGCCTGAACACGCCTGGCAGTGCCTTCTGTCTCTGCCCAGATGGCTTTTATCTGACCGGGGACTGGAAGACCTGCCAAGGTAAACCGTATGCTCTCGATTTATATTAATCCTTTAAGTCCCCGAGTAAATAGAAGACGATCAGGGCGTGTCTGAAAGTTCTGTTGCACAAACTATACGGGGTTACGTTTAAGAAGATACGAGGTCGCGTTTCGTAAGGTACGCGGTCACGAGTCGAACTCATTTCTTCCTGCTCTAGTATTTAGCTCTCCCTTCCTCGTAAATAATCGCGGTTACTGTACCATTCCATGTTACTTAACGCGTTTCCACTTATGCTACCACTCTCAGGACGCTTGGCAATGCCTGGTGTAAGTAGCTTCTGTATTTTGTTCCCTTGTCAGACGTGAACGAGTGCGAGAATGCGTCCAAGGTTTGCGGGAACAATACCGATTGCGAAAACACAATCGGTTCGTTCAAATGCGTGGGCAAGCCTAAGAAAATGACGAAGGTCCTTCAGGACGAGGATTACGACGCGGAGGACGACGACGACGACGAGGATTACGACGACGAGGAAGACACCGTCACGGAAATTCCAGAGTTCGGTAAATGTGAGGACGGATTCAGGAAGAATAAAAACGATGAGTGTGTCGGTCAGTAAAATTTAATATTTATTGACAATTTACAAAATCCCAGATACATTTCCATAACCAAATGTACAAATTTATTTATGAAAAACATCCGAAAATATGAATATAAAATATAAATATAAAGATATAAAAATATAAATATTATGAATAATAATAATATAATTATTTATGTAATTATCCTTGAGTTCTTTCTCCCGGTCTGATATTTCGGTCCTCTCGATTTTTCGCAGACATAGACGAATGCGTGGACGGAGACGAGGGCGAGCCACACGGCTGTCACCACAAATGCGTGAACGAGCCCGGCGGTTATTACTGCGTCTGCTACCAGGGCTTCCAGCTCCGCGACGACGGCGTGTCCTGCGAGGACATAGACGAGTGCCAGAAAAACCCGACGTCCTGTTCCCACAACTGTACCAACACGATAGGTTCCTTCATCTGCAGCTGTCCCCCGGGGACCTCGTTGAACGAAGACAACGTCACTTGCGCCCAGGCTAAGACTTGCGAGACTCTGACGACTCCTTGCTCCCACGAGTGCCAGGACTCCGAGGACGGCCCTATTTGCATTTGTCCAGCCGGATATCAAGTCCACGAGGACGGGACAAGTTGCGTAGACATCAACGAGTGCACGCTGGACCTTTGTTCTCATTCCTGTACAAACCTGGAGGGCAGCTTCACGTGCCTCTGCCCCGACGGCTTAGAAATCTCAGAAGCCGACAAGTTCAATTGCACCGACGTGGACGAGTGCGCCAAAGACGTTCACGGCTGTGATCACAAGTGCCTTAATACCCACGGCAGCTACTCCTGTGACTGCCATTCGGGATTCGCGTTGAACTCTGATGGAAAAACGTGTGCGGACGTGAACGAGTGCTTGAACGGTGATCACAAATGTGATCAGGAATGCGTCAACTCTCCCGGAAGCTACGAATGCTTGTGCCGGGACGGGTACAAGCCTTCCTCCGACGGTTTCGGTTGCGAAGATATTAACGAATGCGTCGAAGACAAACACGGATGCTCCCACGAGTGTACCAACGAAGCCGGCGGGTTCATTTGCGATTGCCCTGCGGGTTTCCTACTGGCAGACGACAGGAAGACGTGTCAGGACGTAAACGAGTGTCTAGAAGGGACGCATGGATGCTCTCACGAGTGCGTGAACGTTCAAGGCTCCTACGAGTGCGCGTGTCCTTTTGGTATGACCGTAGCTGAAGACAAGAGACTATGTATCTTAAATGACGTATGCAGCTACGCTAATTGTTCTCATATCTGTGAAAGAAATGGAGACACGTTCAAATGCACTTGTCCTATCGGTTTCGTTTTGCGGGACGATGGAATATCTTGTAAAGACTTTGACGAGTGCCTCGAAGACGAGCACGATTGCTCCCACGATTGCGTGAACACGCTTGGAAGCTATAAATGCGTCTGTCCGGAGGGTTTGAACCTCCTGAAGGATGGCTTCACTTGCGAGGATCTCTCGTGTGCCGAAGGACTACGTCAGGATGGAAATGGCCACTGCCAGGACATCGACGAGTGCCTAGAAGAGGAACACGAGTGCTCTCACCTTTGTATCAATGTCTATGGTTCCTATCGATGCTCGTGCCCTCACGGATTATCGTTATCCGATGACAGCGTCACGTGTATCGTCACCGAGGCCTGCAGCAACGCGCCCTGCTCTCACTCCTGCGTGCCTAACGGCAGGAATTATAAATGCACCTGCCCGGAGGGGTTCAGACTCAGTAAAAATGGGACAACCTGCGAGGACATCGATGAATGCCTAGACAAATCCAACAATTGCAGTTTCCACTGTATAAACAACGAAGGATCTTATATTTGCGAGTGTCCGAAAGGGTTCAGGCTTGGTGAGGATAATAAAAGTTGCATAGACATCGACGAATGCGCCGATGGGACTAACGACTGTTCGCAAGGCTGTAGAAATCTCAATGGGACATACAAATGCTTGTGTCCAGACGGTTACGCCTTCTCCGAAGACAAGCGCGTTTGCGAGGACATCGACGAGTGCCAAACGTCGCATAATTGCTCGCACGAATGCGTGAACACTCCCGGTTGGTATGACTGCGTCTGTCCACCGGGCTGGGAGTTGCAGGGAGACTCGCGGACATGTCGAACGTCTCTGGATCGGAATTGCTCGCATACGTACGAACAAGACGGAAACGAGACTCGGTGCGGTTGTCCCGAAGGATTCCAGCTGGGGGAGGACGAGAGCACTTGCGGCGACGTGGACGAGTGCATCGACGAGGAGGTCCACTCGTGCAGCCACGGTTGTGTGAACACCAAAGGATCCTATCGCTGCGAGTGTCCCAATGGTTTTCAACTGCGGGAAGACTCGAAGACCTGCCAAGACATCGACGAATGTGTCCATGGCAACGATTGTTCTCACGGCTGCGAGAACACCGAGGGCAGCTTCGAGTGTACCTGTCCAAAGGGATACGAGCTAACCGGGGACCGGAGGACGTGCAGGGACGTAGACGAATGCGCGGTGGGCCTCCACGAGTGCTCGCATCGTTGCGATAATTTCAACGGTTTCCACGTCTGCTCCTGCCCGGAGGACTTGATCCTCGGCCGAGACAATAAAACCTGCATGGAGCCATGCGCCGGTTCGCACAATTGCAGCCATACCTGTGTGAACGTCGTCGGTGGCTACGTATGCAGTTGTCCCGCAGGGTGGAAATTAGCCGCGGACGAAATCACGTGCGAGGAGATTGAACTGTGCACCGGTTGCTCCCACGGGTGCGTCAACGGCTCGGATGGCCATCATTGCAGTTGTCCGCTCGGTTACGTCTTAGCCAGTGACAACAGGAACTGTGTGGACAGGGACGAATGCGAGGAAGAGGGCAACGAGGTAAACAACGGTTGTTCCCATTCTTGCGTGAATACCGAGGGCAGCTACGAGTGCAGCTGTCCGAAAGGGTACCAGCTAGCGGGGGACCGGAGGACCTGTGAGGACGTGAACGAGTGCATGGAGAACAATGGCGGCTGTTCACACCTCTGCGCAAATATCGACGGCAGCGTCGAGTGTGCCTGCCCCGATAATTACAAGCTCCTCGAGGACGATGGGAAGACCTGCGTCGAGATCGACGATTGCTTGATCGATAACGGCGGTTGCTCACACCTGTGTCATTACCAAAACGGTACCGTCTCCTGCTTTTGCCCGCCGGGGATGATCCTGGAAGACGACGACGCCACTTGTACCGAGGAGAACAGGTGTTACACCAACAACGGCGATTGTTCGCATTTTTGCAGTTACACGGATGGAAAAGTTGTCTGCTCCTGTCCACCGGAAATGGCGCTGTCGGAAAACGGCACGGTTTGCATTGAGACGAATCCCTGTTTGCTAGACAACGGGGGTTGCTCTCATGATTGCCATTATGAGAATGGAGAAGTTTCGTGTCGCTGTCCAAGCGGTATGACCCTCTCTGACGACAGATTTTGCGTCTACGAGAACAAGTGTTTCGTTAACAACGGCGGGTGTTCGGACATTTGCTCCTTCTCCAACGGGACCATTGTTTGCGAATGTCCATCGGGATTCAAGCTGAAGGACAACGCCACTTGTGTCGACGTGGACGAGTGTTTGGAATTGCTAGACAACTGTACGCACAAGTGCATTAACACGGTGGGTGGATTCGAGTGTAGCTGCAACGAGGGCTTCACGGTGAATCACGAAGAGCCTTCTTATTGCGACGATATAGACGAATGCGAAGACGCGAACGGAGGTTGTTCGCACACGTGTTTGAACATGGTAGGATCCTTCCGGTGCAGCTGCCCGTCGGGATACGTTTTGGTGAACGACAACAGGACTTGTAACCTGATAGACGGTTGCAAGCAGAACAACGGGAACTGCTCCCATCGTTGCCATCACGAGGAGGGCGCTGAGAAAACCCACTGTTCCTGTCCCCTGGGCTTCAGCCTGAAAAAGGACCAAAGGACCTGCGAGGACATCGACGAATGCAAAGAGTTCGAGAACGACGTTGAACTCGGTTGTTCTCACATCTGCGTGAACACCGAGGGAGGCTACTACTGCGAGTGTCCTTCGGGATACATCCTGATGCCCGAGGACAAGAAGAATTGCATCGACGTGAACGAGTGTCTAAACAGTCAGCACAACTGCAGCCACGACTGCCTCAACCTCCTAGGAAGCTACGTGTGCACCTGTTACGAAGGCCACTACCTGCACTCGGACAAGTCCACTTGTCTGGACATCGACGAGTGTCGAGAAAACAATGGGGATTGTTCGCACCATTGCACCAATACCATCGGTGGTCATTTCTGTTCTTGCCCTCCCGGTTACGAGCTCTCGGAGGACGAGAAAACTTGCGTCGACGTCGACGAATGTAAGAAAGGCCTCGCCGACTGTTTCCACGAATGCCTGAACACACCTGGCTCGTGGAAATGCAGTTGTCCCCCGGGACACGTCCTCGGCAACGATTCCAGGAGTTGCGTGGACGTCGACGAATGCGAAACAAACAACGGCGGTTGTTCTCACGCGTGTTTCAACGTCGCCGGCGGCGTTCGATGCAGCTGTCCCGTGGGATTGCGCCTGGACGACACCGGGAAATCGTGTAACGACGTGGACGAGTGTTCAACGGAGAACGGTGGCTGCTCGGACATCTGCGTAAACGTAGAAGGCAGCTTCTCCTGCCGATGTTTCCCCGGTTTTCACTTGGCCATTGACGCCAAGACTTGTTTGGACATCGACGAGTGCGAGACGGAGAACGGGGGCTGTTCCGATGGCTGCGTAAACACGGAAGGCGCCTTCCGTTGCGAGTGTCCCGCGGGTTTTCGACTGAACGACGATCGTAGGACTTGCGACGACGTTAACGAGTGCGAAAATAACAACGGCGGATGCTCGCACGAGTGTGTCAACGAGCGCGGCTCGTATAGGTGCTCCTGCTCCTCGGGGTACGAGCTGAGGAATAAATCTTGCCACCTCGCCGATCCTTGTTCTTACCAGAACGGCGGCTGCGAGCAGATTTGTAACGCGAGGAACGGCACCGCTGTGTGCGCGTGTAACCACGGTTTCCGATACGACGAGAACGATCGCTCGAGGTGCAGGGATATTGACGAATGCTCCGGCGAGCACGGATGCGATCAACTGTGCGCGAATACCGTTGGATCGTACGAATGTAGATGCAAGCATGGATACGAGATGCGGAACTCCATTTGTGTCGGTGAGTACTAATAGTCTTAATAGACTAATATGGTCGGGGATTTGCGTACGTTCCAAAGCTGAGTCGATGTACTAAAGATTGCCGCTTGAGGACCTCGCTGCCTTTACAAATTTTCTGAGTACATCGCAAATGAAAAAGTTACACATAAAAAATAAAGTTGATGTTCCCAAGCAGTCGTTCATTTAATTATAAGTGCCATTCGCTTCCAATGCTATTTAACCGATTTCTATGAATATTTGCACTTGAAAGCCTATAACGAAGCTGGGTATTCTTTTTACTATGGCTGAAAATTTCTCGGTGTTTGTTATTCCCTAAAATGCGCATATAATGAACTTTATGAAGCCAGTAGATCGCGGATATTATGCATTTATAAGGTTTAGATTCGGCACTAAATTCACGGAACATTTACTCCGTTATAGTCGTCTAGCGAGGTTCTTAAGAAAACTATCTCAGCAACATCGATACTTACCCGGGTCGAACAACGACTTGCTCGGCGCTCGTTGAGAACGGGCAACAGAGGAGCCGTAATCTTTCCTCCGCTGATCGTTTTCAGATATCGACGAGTGCGCCGGGAGGCCCTGCGAGGGGAACAAGTGCATCAACACCGAGGGTAGCTACCGGTGCGAGTGCGAGGCTGGCTATCGATTCGACGGGGACAGCGGTTGTGTGGGTTGGTAAAAAAAAAGAGAGTACTCGAAACGATAAACTAGCTTTCCACGAAAAACCTCCTCTTTGATATTTTTTTACACGCCTAATAAACAAATTTCCGAAACAAAAGCTTCGTACTGGATATAAAAAACACAGCCACTGTTGTATATTTAAGCCAGATTCAGAGATCTACTTTGACTGACGGTGTTACTTTCCGTGTCTCTAATTAGATATAAATGAATGCGAATGGAACAACGGCAGATGCGAGCAGGATTGCATTAATACCGCCGGGTCCTACATATGTGCCTGCCGGCCTGGCTATATTTCGAGTCAAAGGTGAGCAACCTAATTAAATTCATCCCTTTAAGTGGTTAAATTAAATTAGTCTAACTGCAAGCTACTTACTCCAAGGAATTCAAATCGATGTTGTTTTACACTTAAGATAAGATTATAAAAAATCCAGTGAATACTGCGATTTTATTTTTCCAACTCGTTGCCGTCAGACTTAATGACAACATTACCGAGTCTTCGCTTTATAAAAATTATTAGAATCGTTTAGATTAATCGAATATAAGTCTATTCATCATATTTATATAATATTCGATAGAGTTGCAGTATCCGATGGTCTATATTCCGTTATCTGCAATATCTTAGAGATTTCGTTGGATGGGCTTTGTTTCTAGGAACAGAACCCATTGCCAAGATATAAACGAGTGCTTGAACCGTAACGGGGGCTGCAACGGTGAATGCGTTAACACACCCGGAAGTTACTACTGTACGTGCGCCGGCGAGCTGGCGTTGGCTTCCGACGAGAGAACTTGCGTTCCACCGGAAGCGAGGTGCCACGCTATGGAACTACCGCCGCACGCTGAAGTGCGTAACGATTTACTCCGTTCATTGTCCTTGACA